>VYXH01010316.1:349659-368650 GCA_013397275.1 Burhinus bistriatus
TCCGGCGGCGGGGCTCGCCTCAGGGGCTCGCCTCAGGCGGCTGCTGCCGCCCGACCCGCCGACCTCGGCCTCACACGCCTGGGGGCCTGGGTCTGCCTCGGCTCCTTCGGGAGTTACCGGGTAGGCCGGTGCCGTGCCGTGTCGGCACGGACAAGGCTGTCCCTCCGGAGTTCTGCCTGACCTGTGGCGTTGAGAGATACCTCAGGAGAGAGAGAATTCAAAGGGCTTTGCACGAGTTTTTTTGCCAGCCGACATAGTGCTCTGGGGGAGAAGAGGTGGAAGGTACAATATGGCTTCACCGGGTGTTGGCCTCCAAGCATCGTGTGAGCGAGCTTAATCCCGGGTGAATGAAAGGCTTTAAAATATAATTTACTTGAACGATAGCTACCACGCGTTTACCATGGGGTAAAGCAGAGGGTTGCCATGGAACAGCTCATCTGTCGTGGGCATTCGTGCAGTCCCTACCTTAGGAAAGACACATTAGTTCTAGCAGCGAGGAAGCTAGGCCTCCAGCAGAAAGAAGTTTGGCAACCCACACGAGCTGCAGGACTTCTAACATCAACAGCACTCTGGAATAAATATATAGCAGAGAAGCTCTGCTAATGTGATGCAGCGGTCATGCGGTGAGGACAGTAGAATATCTTTAAAAATAGTAAAATGAACGTTGGATCACTGACGGAGTAAAATGTGTGAGGGATGTGTGACTGCAGAAGGCTTTTGAAGGACCAAAACCAGTAAACATAATGAAATCACAATAATTTTGGTAAACAGAGTGTGTGGTTAGCACACCAGAAGACATGGGAAGTGTTTCTTCAGAAGCCATACCGTAGTCTGTAACTTTACACTGTTCAAGGACATCATGAAAAAGTAATATTAAACACTTCTGAGATTTTACCATTACTTCCAGCAGTAGAAAACCTGTTCTTTCGGCAGATTAGAAATTGCAAGAGCAGCCAAGGCCCATAAGGTCTCTAGAGCAAGTAATGTATAAGTATTTAATACAGAGGTTCTACAGATGAACTCCAGAGTTATAACAGCTTAAGCATTTTCTTTATGATTTCCTGGTTTCAGTTACTACTGAATTCAAGAGATTTTTTACCTCTCAAACTTACTCCTGACTGAAAATACTTTTTTTCTAAGTATGACAAAATAGTGAAAGACACTTTTTTTTGTATTTTTGCAATATTCAAACCTCTTAAATGTCCCTTCCTCCAAATTGTTTGGATTGAGATATTTCTTGAAACAGACCCCTGTTATGAGGAAAACTGAGTTTAGATAACTTTCAAAAATTAGGTTTCATGAAGGCACACTGAACAAACATAATTGCACTTCCTCCCACTTACAAAACAAGTCAGTTTCAACACAACAGTTTGCTAATGTATTCTATATGGATGTAAGCTCAGTTCACGTGCATTTACAGGACCAAAGTCTTGGTCAGATCATAGAACATCCAGGATACTTTCCTTCACGGTTTGAAGGTGAGTAGTTGATTAGATGCCTGCTTTATTTGCTGCATGTAAGGCAAGGACATTATAAAGAAAAGAAAGAAAAAACTATAAATAGTCCAGTATAACATCAGTAGCTGAAACATTTTGTACAGCTTTCGGTACAACATTATGACATAATGAAATTCGTTCCAAGAACTGTGGAACTGATGATACCTGGTTTCTTATATATTTGGCGCTCATAATTAGACTCCGTGGTGTTTAGCAAGATGCAAATTCCAGCTGAAGCTTCTCCATGCTAGGGCAGTAATATTTCTCTGCCAGGCAGGTTTATTGATGTCTAATATGAGTGAAATATATGCTGCACTATTTCAGACAGCAGATAATATTCTTTGGTGCCTTCTTTACCCATGCAACCATGTTCATGAAATGGCTAGGAACATGTATGATACTATTGGCCCTCTGTTAAATTGTTGGAATTTCCCAGTTAGTTGGAAGATATAATGCAGTAACAGAGAGACACACACCACACCTGGCTACATAATTTAATTTGCTTAGGAAGCAAAGTTAAAAGTAGTAAAGATAAAAGATTCTTGTGAACGCTTTCTGAACAGGGTGATAAAGATAAAATGTAGTTGGAAGCACGGCTTCTTGTTAAATTATTCATCAAGGACAAATATTCATATGTGCATACACCATACACATAATATTACATGCACACATGTGCAAAATGCACATCGAATATAGTTATTAAGTATACATAGGCTATAAAATCAGCACACATTCAAAAATGCCTGAACAAGCTAAGTAAATTCCTGACCCATGGGCATAGCTTTGATTTCCTCTACATTACCTGCCCACACCAATCGGCTACAATGTATGTGCCTCTCCCCTTTCCACTCAAAACACAGAGGCTTACTCTACCCACATGAAAAGATCAGGAATGTTTTTAAAATGTTCAGGATATTGGACTGGTGTTGCATTTTAAAAGGAATGCACTTTGGCTGATGTGAGGTTTTAATCAGTAGTTATGCTTAATTGCATTGAATAATTAAAAACAACTGATTGTTTTTAAGTGGAAATAACATAATAGTTTCTATCATAACAGGAAGTAATGTAAAGTTCACAGAATTGTTGGTTAGATGAACTAGTGGGAAAACTAAAAGAATAAACATCCTCCATGGCTGGTATTTGCAGGTGGAATTCAGTGGAGTTGCATGTTTTTTTGTGCGTGTTGAAGAAAATGGCATTTTGCTACAGGACTGCCGGTCCCAAAGTTCAAGATGCCAGTCAACCCCATAGCAGTTAACTTTGTGTTCCCCACTCTTATTTGCTCATTTTCTATCATCTGTATTACAACTGATTATGCCCAATGTTCTCCACAAGTCTGAAGATTTTTGTCACCAACTAACTGTGCTTTCCACAGAAAAATGCAAAAAAAACCCCAGTTTCTATTTCTGCCAAAATAATCTCATAGTAATTTGGGAAGTTAGAATTTTTAACAAAGCCTCTGAAGATTAACAAAAGGTTTTGGTAAGAAAATTGTCATTCCTTTGCAGCTCTAATTAATGTTTTGTTAGCTATCTAGTTGTCTTATGACATGCATGTAGTATGTCTGCTCTTTTTTCATCCGACCTAGAAGCAGTCTTTCAAATTTTCAGTCCAGAAGTTCTCCCACATTATGTGACCTGCTGCTTACTGTTTACTGTTCCTTTTGTTACCTTGTTGTTGCTATGTTCTTCCTAAAATCCAGTTTGAGATCGGGTCATCTCCCTGTACATTTGTAATTGTCACAATGACAGATTCTTTACTTAGTGCATTTTGCCTTTGGACAGCAAGGGCTTCTTGCTCCTGCAACCCTAGTTTATCAAGGCAGCAGCACTGTGAGGATCGGTAATATGCCCTTACCAATTTTCACCAAAAACAGGTTTCTTGGTGTGAGGCAGAGGCAGTACAGCAGCACCAGTCCAACAGTGCTTCTGAGGTACCCCAGCAGGATTCTCAACTGAACATAAATTGACACTATTATAAGAATTTTAGTACTTTAATTTCATAAATTTTAAACGCCTAATTTAGGAAACTTATTAGGATGTTAGCAGAAGATGCATAGATATGTTTCTTTTCTCTCCTCGCCTCACCTCCCCGCCCCTCCTTTGGGCTGCTTGGGAGCATTAATATATTATGTTTCTGAATATTGTTGGTATACATTAAAAGAGCACATGAAATACCATCCTCAAAACAGAATTTCCTGGTTTCCTAGGTCTTGTAACACATTATGTCATTATGTAACTATATACTAGTACTATATGGTTTTGATGTATATAAGGATATATCCAACTCTCTCGCTTTTATTGACAAACAGAGATGTGTTGGTGCTTTCTTCAGCTTGTGTCCTTGAAATTGAAGTTCCATCTGTGTTTAGCCAATGATAAGGAAGCAATAAGAAGGCAATTCTAATTTTATTAATAATTTATGTTAAGCATACGTCAGTCTCAAGAATCAATGCAGTTGCAAATAGTTGGAGATAATCAGGTTTTCAAGGTGTTTCAAAATCTTTTCAAGTAATTGTCTAGATATTCAGTGTTCCTGATATATTCTCAATGAGTTACTATCTGAGTACCTAAATAACTCCCTGCAACAAAAAAGGGGAAATCCCTCCTTCTTATTATTAATATCCAGCAATCTTTTGTATAGTTTTCCAGTAAAGACCTATGTAACATATAAAACCAGGAAAACTTCATCCCCTGTCCCCAAGATGACAATCTTTGCTATGATGTCCTGTTGTGTGGTATTTAACAACTCTAGTCACATTTCTAAAGAAACAGGCAGTTTTCTCAGAGAAATTTTAGTAGCCGTAGTGCTACTCTGTAACTTGAAGAATTCCAATAATTGTTATAAGAATCTTATCTATCTCAAAAGAAACTTGTTTGAGAAGGCAGTTTTTCCATGCTTTCATTTTAAAAAAATGAAATTTCAGTGATTTTATTCTGAGGAGATAAAGAACAGATTTTTTCATGGCTGCTGAGACAACCAGTTGTACACAGGGGGAAGAAAGACAAGGGCAGCCAGCACAAACACTGGGAACAGCATGAAATTTCTGCTAGGAGAAAATGAACTGTCTGCATTACAGGTATTAATCAGATACTAGCTACCAAGGGTGAAAGTTGTTGGCCAGTTCTGGAGAAGTAACCAATAATTCTTGTGTCTTCAGAGAAAATGAAGAGAATATTACTTCCATGGGGAAATATTTACATAACTTAAAAAGATTATAAATTAGTGATAAAAGAAATGGGTAATCAATGCAAAACTCAGTTGGATTGACCATTCTCCAATTGAATATCCTTTATATCAGCAGTTGAAATGCATTTTTTTCATAGATATTACGTGAGGTGATGATGTAGTAGCCTGAGGAAGCTGCCAGAATAAAAGGAAAGAAAAGGGAGGAAGTAGAGGAAGGGAAGGAGGGAAGGAGAAAACTTTAAAGGTCTTTTAATTGTAAATATTAAATTGGCAAGCCACAATGTCGTTACATTAATATCCTAATTTTTACCTTTCGTCTGCCATTTCTAGTACACTTTTTCAAGTGTATCGTAACATAAAGTCCAAGACTTGAATATTCACACAAGACACAAAACACCACCAGGAACTGAAACTTAAAACCTAGATCCATCGCTAGTCATAATGCAAACATCTCATTTGAATTGTGCCTATGACAACCCAAGTACAGGATTACAACTGTTAGTAGTAACTGTTCACTGTGAACAAATTATTAATTTAGCTTTTTTGAGTCAAAAATTGTGTGCAAAGTGGTTTACTAATATATTTGTTATTCATAATTGTTTAAAAAAAATTCAGGCCATAGTTTTGGGAGTTATACACTTGGTTTTTACCTTAGAATACTTCTTACTAGCTTTTGTGATGTCTGTGGTTTCATGTAAGTGACAGAGTATTGTTTCTGCTTCCTCACTGGGTGACAAATTCAGAAGAATGAGTATTAAATAGTGTATGTAAGCACAAATAATCTTGTGCACATGCCAGTGAAGATAACCAGGGAAAAAAATAGACATTCTCTACATACTCATAGGATAATTCTGTAATGAGGCTACTTCTTCCCACCGTTATTTCACACACCAGCAAAAACACAGGCCCCCAGATTTCCCATTTAATTATTAATTTCTTAAATATAGGATAATTACACAGGGTAAAGGGTTTGTTTTTCTTTTTAATTATGATGACTTGATTCCAGACTTCCTCTAAGTCATTCTAATGTCCTCTACATGAGCTACTCTGCCTGGAAAGGCATGCATGAGCTATAATTTCCTTTTGACATTAAAAGCCACAAATCTAAACACCACTGCAGTAATGCAGAGGAAAAAATGTTTGGCTCTTAACTCAAGTTTAGTCTCTGTAGCCATTAAGAAGTGAAAGCTCCATGGAAGTAACGGAACCAAAACCACTGAGATTACATTCCAGTCACAACAAGCACTTAACTGTTGTAGATACAGTATCTAGACAATGATATATAGTAAATAACCAACATTCAATTGTCCATTTCACTAATAGGACTTTAAGAAAATATTCATTAACACAATTGTAAAACAGAAACAAATAGACTCATTTATTGAAAAACGATAGTTAATATAAAGGAGTAGAAGAATTCCTTAATTGGAGTCTCGTATCACACACCAAGAATAAAGCAAGACATGAGCAGTACTTAAGACATTCTTGTTTGAGCATAAGATTTATATTTACTATGGTTCAGTTACTTCTATAACTAAAAGGAAAGCTGTTTTCTGAAGCTCTGTGAGGAAACTATATTACATAAATATTCTGTTTAGGCATTTAGTATCTCATCCCATAGCACTAACAAAACACCTCACCTCTAGAAACTGGAAACTGCATCTTTTTGTGACTGCTTACTGAACAAAATAAGGAGAAATGCTGGAATGCATCTCAATCAAAATCTATAGAGCATAATACTCTGAACTCTGAAAAGGAAAGGTTCGGGGGTTTCTGTTGTTATTTTAAAGACACATACAGTTTGCTATGCTAAACTGGACCCAAAATCTGTGCAGTGCAGTTTCTGGTCACTGTCTATGGCAAGCAAAGAACTGATGCAAACAGGAACTACCTAGTTCTCCCCTCCTTCCCAGTCAAATATTTGATCTTGGTTGAATATCTGTTTCAAAATCTTTGTTATAGTTGATTTGTAATAACAATGGGTATTCCTATTATGTAAAAATTCTATTTTAATCTTGCTTAAAACCCAGTGACACTTGTTAGGTTCAACAATACACTAATCATTCATTGTTTCAGAAATACTTTCCACCTCTTAATTGGATTGTTTTGTACCATCACTAAGATCTTAGATGTGTCTATTCAGTGTTTTGTAAAACTGTTCACATAATCTTCAGGAGTACTAGTTCCCTCCAGACCTTATTTTTCCTGTTCAGTTCTCCCTCCCAGTTCATGGATTCTGTTCTTGTTCATGTAGCTCAGACTGATTCCATAGGCAAAGTTCCTTTATATTTCCCAGAATATGGGATTTTAAAAACCAGTTCTAACATTCTGATCCATTCTTCTCATATGCAGGGGCATTTCAATGAGTGATCTGTGCAGACAAGCTGAACTGTTTTCTCTTTGTGTCATCCAGGATTCTTAACTAAGGTGCTCCTGCTTTTGAGGCTCATCTGACAGTGGAGACTAATTTCATAGTCACTGAAACAGTAAGTGAATGTCACTTAATATATCAGGTATTTCCCATCTTTATTTTTGCTTTTCTTTTTTTGATCTTTAAAATCAATCATAATATTGCAGTATCTTTCTTTTCACTTCTTTTAGTGCACAGCTCTTTTTGTAATGAATAAACATTTTGCAGCCTGTTAACTATGTTTATGACACTACATTGTATGCCTTATGATACAGCAAAATAATCACATAAAAACTGTATCATATGAAGTAAGTATTGAAAAGTTTTGTCAGTGAGTCACCCTGAGCAGAACAGGTTCACTGCATTAAAAGCAAGAAAATCACACCTACTCCACTTAAGACCATCTTCTCTTTGAGGTTACCAAGGTCATTTCAATAGCTTTGGAGAATTTATTATTCTAATTCAGTAGGGCTAACCTCCTAGTAATCACAGCGTGAAAAGGCCAGCTCAGGGCAGGAGGTTTCAGTTCCAGTAGAGCAGTTGTTCTCAAACCACAGGAAGACTGAAGCACCACACAGCTTCAGCATTTCTAACAGGCCAACATATTCCTAAGCAAGGAAGGGAAACTGCGCTGCAGCATCACCCACGTAGAAATCAGAGGTTTGTAAAATTTCCACATTTAATTTGCAGGCAGTCGTGGTTTCAGTTGAAACACTCAGCTTTACATTATAGCAGAACCCCCAGGCTTTTCTGCATATTGTAAATGAGTATTTTAATTGTCCAATTAACATTTGCTTTTTTAACAATACATCATGATTTCTGGCATTAACAGCAGCTCTGCAGCTCAGATTTCTCTGACAACTCTGCCTAATCTGCTTATTGAACTTTATTTTAAAGTCTTGATTCCATACTTGCTTCTTAGCATGTGTAGTCATTGACACCAGCAAATAGTGGGTGTAAAGCTCTCCCACAACAGAATGGTAACATTTTACACCCACATTACCCAGATGTATATCACTACAAAGCAGCAGAGAATAAGGATTTTATGTTTTGGAACAATATTAGTAGATTTTGAGCTGACTGCTGCAGGAAACTATTAAAACAAGCTCATAAACAATTAACAACAGGACATTCAGGTTTGTGCTGATTTAGCAGAAGGCAACAATTTGTTTGTGATTCATTGCGTATCCTGCTAAGAAGAATACATAATTTGCTAATCCATTTCAGTCCCTGCCTAGCAATCCTAAAGCATGATGTTAACATTCTTCACCTGTCTTACCACACAGAATAGGTATAATGAGACTATATGTATATACATACATGAGATTATACGTACACTAGCATTAAGTGAGGATGGAACTGTCAGTGCAAATATGGCATCTGCAATATCCACTCTGAATTAGATTTTAAGAATGACAGAACTAAGACTGCTTTTCTCATGTTGCAGAAATGTGCTTTTATTACCGGTCAAGAAGACAAACTCCCTTTTAGGCCATATAGCAGATCTTCCCTACTGACAGCTGAGTTTATTTCCAGTTAATGCCAAACAAGACCCTAAGGAAATGAACTGCTTAACAATTTTTGCCCACATCAGGTCATACTAGCTCTAGGATAACTATTCTCTGCAGTGATACTGCTATTGCTTATCCTGCGCCCACCCCAGCTTGTATGAGCAGCGGTTGGTTGTTGGGCCTTTCAGCGGTATTTCCATGTCATTCAGTTACAGGGGAAACAACTGTGACTTCTGCATACGGTGGCCCCTGGACTTTGGATCTGCTTTCAGAATTCATAAATATAATGGTTCACAGGGAAGATAAAACATTCAAATGACACATTAGTCCTAGCCAAGGAGAAGCAGCACAAAGGAGGGCATTTAATGAGTCTCGACATAAAGCTTTGTCATTTAAGTAGTCACATTGGTAGTTCTGCACTTCCTCACCCCTCAAGTGTGATCCTCCATTGTCCTTTTAATGTTGTTTTTGCAAGATATCTCAGGTTTGCTTCAACTGCAGGTTCCCATAGTCCTTGAAACTCATTATCCTTCGCTACTGGTGAAAGAAAGAAACAACCCAGAACTAAATATATACTGAATTTCAAGGAGGCAGCTATTTGTAGTGATATTTCCATGCATTTATTTTCCCTTGCAGTCCTTGCATAACCACCCCCTCTGAGCTCTGCCCATTTTAAGTGCAAGTATAGCTGAAAAGTACTATTTAGTCCACTTGAAGTGGCACAGAAAGCTAGCTTTATCCAGAGCTGAGCTTATTTGTTTTATCACATATCGCATGATGCACAGCTTTAATTTTTGCTAAATTGAAAGCAGTATCCCTCAAATTTATGTGGCATGCTTATGCCCATGCACCAAATAGTGGAAAGCAAAGTCTTCAATCATGATTTATGTATGCTCTGTTTAAAAAAAATGCATATGAGAGGAGCTTCCTGCAGATGGAGGATGTCTTGGTCTCTGATTAGGGGTGGGAGAAAGTTGTTATAAGCATATTTGGCTTCTGTCTGAGTTTATGTAACATTTGCTGGTGTTCAAGAAAATGGTTCTTCCTAGTCAGAATTTCAAAGTTAACTGCTGCTCTTCATAGTAAGTTTTACAAAGAATCCAGGGTAGGACACCAATCAGGCAGAGATCCAAGTGGTTGGGTCATTCCCCAAACAGTCAAGAAAATGTTTTCTGTCAAATGGCCAGGGAAGTGGATTCATTTTGGTAGAGAAATTGAGTGAAAAGTGTTTATTTGAGTATGACAGTGTATAACACCTGGATTACAAGTTTCAAAATGTCCATTTGGTTTCACAGTGAAAATTAAAGTGCTTTGACTCTTTTCTTAAATAACTAGGAAAAAAGGGGGAAAAAAAAGAAAACACATCAAGCAGAACAGTACACAATTTTCATTTTCCATTTCCATTATCTACAGTCTTTAGAGAAAGTTTTCATAAGGGAAAGCTCCTTCTACTTTGTGTTAAAGAGGGCAATAAGTGTCTCTTTGGGACAAAAAAGCTATAGTTACTTGAAATCAGTACTATAAAGCAAACCAAGCCCACAAAACAACTGGGAGAAAAGAACAGAAAATAGAAAGAAAAAGAGCTTCTGTTCTGGTGTGTCTCTTTCTTTCAATTCACTTACACCTGGAAAAAGACAGACCCAGCACATGGTCTTATCTACCACTCCAAAACCTGGCAAACTCCTAGCAGTGTCTGATGATTACAATGCTGCTTTTAGCTGCCCTTTTAGTCATGGGTTCATAGCAGTGAAACAAGACATGCCACAGCCTTAATCAGCTAAGTCACACCTCCTAGGGAAAGATACACAAACAAAGGTCAGAAAAAGACCTCTAACAGGAGGGTAGGAAAGAAAATGGACACATGAGATAGGAGGTGACAGTGAAACCTAACTGTTGTACATTACATATATTGCATTTGGTGTCATGGATTTAGCTTAACTCAGGGGAATGATAACACCCTTCAGTCTCTCCCCAGTGGAGCTCGGACAGGACATGTGTCAGGATCAGATGATAACTGTCCATCAGCCTCATCCGTGCCTTCCCTTCATTTCAACATTTGTAGGCCCAAAGAATCAATGACAGTGGGAAAGTCAGTGGATTTACTCGTGACATTTAATTACTTTATAAAGATCAGTCAGTCAGTCACATACTTTGATTTGTTTTTACACAATGGAGTATTTTACATATTCTGCTTCTTCATTATTGAAAAGAAAAAAAAAAAAGTCAGTCTTATTCAGCCATGGCAAAGCAAACAGGTCATTGGAATTCTACTAGAGGAAAGATTTCAGCACAAGCAGAGATAACCATGTCGTTTCCTTAAACCTTGCAACAGTCAGTAACTGCATTTTTCAAAGTACAAAAAGCCTGTTTTTCTCAGTTTTCATAGATTATCAGATTTGCCCTGTAGCATACAAAAGCCACTAGTTTAAAGTCCAATTGGATTTACCCTTGATTTTTTCTTGATCCCACAGAATCTTGACATAATAAAGATTACATCTAGAGATAATAAAGATTTTCAGTCACTCCATTGTTATTACCAGTTGCAGCTTCCTTACTATTTTGCTGAGATTTATTTGTATCCGTCAACTTCCTTCAGGGTATTACTTCATGACAGAAACTGTCTTGCAAATTTTTAAAACTGGTTATCAAGCTAAAATGATTTTGCTTTATTAGTTTCTTGCTATTCTTCTCAGTATGCTAAAAAAATTCCTTTTAAGTGTGCATAATTCAGGATATTATTACTAAAAATTATGCAGAATACATGTTAAAATTTTGTTTTCATACAAAGGGCCTGCTCCTACAACTCTTATTCTTCTGGGTGGCTTTGTTATGATAAGGCTGCAAAAGTGGGCCTTTTGTAACATGACAAATCAAGAGATTTGTGGACAAGTTTTTGACTTGTATGTAACGGACAAAATATAGGAGGATCGGTACATGTGCACAGACCATGGCCCAGCAACTGGGTGGCTTCACTGACGCTGTGTCTAGAATAGACAAGTCATTTTCCTTTAAAAACTATATAAATACATGAGCCCCATCTTTTTGACCAGAGTATGAATCACACAAACTACATACTCCTGAAAAAAACCTTCTGTCACTACATTTAGTGGAACACATCCAAAGTAGATTTCTCAGGGAAACTGTGCTCCCATCTGTGGTGACGTCAGCAGTAAAAAACACCTCTTCATATGCTTGCTGCCCACTTTCTGAAATGAAACGAAACTCAATGCATGACTGGGAAAAGAAAAGCAAGGCAACTAACAGAAAGACAATGCAACAGCTACCTGCAGGTATGGAGCAGCAGGTCACATCTATGGGGTGAAGTGATGTGCTCTGTGGGGAAATGAAGCAATGGGGCCCACTTTGAGCCACTTGGGAACCACACTGGCCAGCAGGACCGCATCTGCCAGGTCTGCATCTCCTGGAGCGCACAGCGTGACAGCAAGAAGTTCCTGCAACAGTGCTTTCAGAGAGGTCCTTTTCACAGAGAAATGTACAGTGACAAGGAAAGTGATACTGGCCCTGGATACCCAGTATGCCTGGGATTTTCTTTTTGTATACCATCCCAAACATACAGCACTCTGACTGCAAGATTATGTTACGCATAATTTAATTACACAATGAGTGTAAGTTGGAAGTATATAGATACACAGGACTGCAACAGAGCCATTGTCACTGAAGGTAGTCAATGCTATAAGGGGAACAGTTAGTACAGCAGCATCCATGAGAACACTGTTACATAAACATACTTAAGCCCCTTATAACAAACAAGACTTCCAGTACAAAATGAGAATTTCAGACATTGCACTGTGACAGGAGGAAGACCAAGAGACCCAAGAGGATATCAGCAATGCATTTCTCCCTTAAAAATCAGGGAGTTTACTAATGAAAATGCTCACAGAACTGAAGAAAGTGAGATGCACCTCAGACTTTCAAGAACAGTAAAAAAATAAAAATCCCCATCTCCTTGCCAGTCAGGCCCTTGGAAGCTAAGAGGAAGTGAAGACTTCCTTTCTGATCCAAACTCTGGGTTTTTTTTTCCATTTGATCCTGAACAGTCATAGAAAACTCGCTGTCCAAACATCTGATATTTCTTGATATCACCATGGGTAGCAATTCAGCCTTGGCTAGCTACACATCTCTCATTTATCTAACAATGCTTTAGAGGAAGGAAATTATAGAATTGAAGTAGGAGAGTGAGAGGGAAATGTTTTCCTAGTTATAGGAAACAGACATCAGCGCAACATCCAGAAACATATATCACGAAAGTACCAATCCCTGAGTTTGTACACCACTGTATGCATTTCCAGTGGTGAGCAATAGCTCCGATCAAGATCAGGCACATCTCTGTTATATCATTACAGTATAATTCTGATATAATAAATGTCTCCTGAGATGCCCCAGTGAGATATGCTCTCCCTATAATAAGATAGCAACACCTTCCACTATGATTATTATTTCATCCAGAGCAAACCGCTCATCTTGGCCAATGAACTGTCATCTTAGCCCCATTTGCTGTTTATTCTATCTTCGATTTTCCTTAGAGGGCAGAAAGAATATCACACTTTCTATTATACTGTATTGCAGAAGGACAAAAAACTTTTAAGAAAACCACACAAAGAAGAGGTTTGTATTCCATGGGTTTGCACCACAGTTTTCATTGTGAGTTATGATTTGCAGTTCAACTTACAGTTTCTAGAGTATATCCATGGGCTGGAATATAAACAGTAAATCCTCTTGGTGATAGCCATCATGTTCTCTCATTCCTTGATGTACCAGAGAGGAAAAAATGTCTTGTAACAAGAAAATCATTGTAAGAAACCACATATAAGAAAACATCGTAAGAAATCACTTCATGTTTGCGTCTTGTGCTTACGTTCTTACGCATCACTGCCAACTGAAAGCAATGTGGCAATATTGTCATGTGGTCACATTTAATAACAGTAGGCACAGGAGTAAATGCCTTAGCTTTTTGGGTTATAGAATCCAAGCCCTGATCTTAGGAAAATGCTGTTCTCTGCAAGAGTTAATTCAGGTACTTCAGTGCTGCCTTGCAAGTTCTGAGTAACCTCTCCTATTTTACATAGTATTTCCCCTCAATACTGTAGTATCCAAGCATCTCTGAGATAAGCAATAAGCTCCTGACTAGTATTTGACATTTTCAGTTCATTTGAGGGAATTAATTTTCCTCCTCTCTCTGCAGGACGAATAGCACGTGCAATTGCTCTGAATGGGTTTGACATTTTTTAAATACAAGCATTGATTTAAGGGAGGGAGTGTGCCATGCACTTGGAGTGAGAAATTGTTCCTTTTATATCAGCCCCTGCCTCCTGGAGAATTCAGAGGATCAGATGTGAACACAGAAGATCAAAGCATTTGAAAATAACACTAATCTCTTAAGGTGATATCCTAGGGAAAAACACTGCAAACAACAAAACATTTGTATAAGTTAGGTAGGTAGTAGCTCTATTTCATCCAAGATCAAATTTGAAAAAACAGTTTATATAGGTGATGAAATTATGTAATGCTTAACCACCAAGCCAGAAGACAGTTCATTGCCCCAACGAATTCTCACGTTCTTAGGGTTTGCATCATAAGAAGCAAGAGTAGATCTTGATGCTTAAGTAATCCTTGAAGCAAAAGGTATTTGACAACAGGAAAGCATGATACTGTGTCTTGTTTGACCATTGAGTCCTCAAAGCAGGACAATCATATACCAAAACCAGTGAGCAACAGCAGGGCTAGAGAGACACCAGAACAGCAGGAGAAATAAAAGTGTATAAAAGAAGGTTAGATAATATCAAAGGACAAGGAAATCACAGAAGCTTAGATCTGAACACACATTTTGCTTGCAGACTGAGTTTAATTGTACATATTGTTACTGCTTTTGTGTCTCAAAATAGAGACCATTACACTGTACGTGCTGGCTTCTGCTCAACAAATATGTTCTGTTTCTTTCCTACCCCCATGAATTTCCTGTTTTTCTTTAATATGAATTTTCAGACATTTGAGCTTACATAGCCCAGTCACAGGTCCAAAAACTGGAGCTGAAATGTAGCTCTAAGCTGTGCTTTGGCCCTCCCTCAGAGAGAGCTCTGGCTAGGTAAAGAGCTATAAAATCTCCTTTAGGTGACCAGAAGGCTTGTATGTTTGTGTGCCTCCTGACTGGTAATATTCTCCAGACACTCATGCGTGTATTTAAGGGTGGCAGTAAACATAAAACTCAAGACCTGAAATCTAAGAGTCTGCTATGGTAACTGATGGAAAGTTTCCTTCTTGGTCTGGGTCTGTTGGCTTTTCTTTCCCTTTCAGTGTTGCATAAAACAACCTTATAGGTTTGATTCCATTTAGTTGTCAGCTATAGTGGATATTTTTAGTCCAAAAATTTCAACACTATCTTGAAACAGTGTTCAACTAAGGACAGTCAGCAATATGAACAAGTGTAACTTGACCCTATTTTCTAAACAATATAGATACCGAAACTTTTAATTTCTCATGCTGTATCTATGTTTTCAAACTAAAACTTCCAAGAGGAAAGAAATTCAGTAAACATCTTCAAGTATACAAATACCATCCCTGGGTAATTATGAGAAAACAAAATCCACTGTAGAGAAGATGACAGATGACAGGTTTCTTAAATGTTTTTAAGAAATCCAGACTTGGAAACCAATACACTAAATTATGTCCTTTTCCATGGCTACTTCTGTGTTTGTCTCAAGTAGCATTCTTCTTTTTCTCATGTTCACGTGCAATTTGCTAACTTTTGTTAAAAAAAAACCCAAACATCATTTCACATCGACCTTTTAACAACAGAAAGACACATTTAAAAGAATCACAATAAATACACTAATGCTATTTAGACCTCTGGCAATCTTTATGAAGATGCTGGAACTCAGACAGGTACATCCTGTGTAACAGCGATGCCTACACAAACACTTGAATTTGTGATACAGTGATGCCTACACAAACACTTGAATTTGTGACAAAATTTAAGCCATGTAAAAAACCAACCTTAATTCTATGTTGCCCCTCACAGCGCTGGCTATGCATGCTGCCCCATCAGCGCAGGGCTCAGAATGAGCTCTGCAGCGACCTCAGGCACAGCAGCACCCTGACAACAAGCTACAGAAGATAAAAAGATCCTTTCTTTGTAAGAGCTCCCTAGAATCAGGTGAATGACAACATTTTTTAGTCTTTTGTTTCTAGCCTGAGAAAGGATGAATACTGAGAAAGAGAATATTTTCACCTATTGGAGATGTACTCTTTTCTTTCACTTTAATGGAAGAAAATTTCATCCAGTTAAAAGAAGCCTTTGGTGCAAAGCAGCCCCAGTTCCTTTGGTGATATTATTCAGTATTTAAATAACCAGTTTATCAAGAACACAAAGGCCTAATTTCAGAACTGGGTATCAGGTGGATATGCAATTAACAGCCTAAAGAGAATTAAAGTCTGAGCCTATTTTAAATGACTGTTGTGATCAAGATGCTTGACTATCCTGTTTCTTTCCTTCTTGGACTTTTTAATAGCCCCATAATATCTCAGTGACTCTATCTAGGTAATAGGACTTTCAAAGTGTACCTTTCAACTTTGAAAATCACTTTCTAGGGATGTCACTCTGAAATTTCAAATACCTGTATAAAATTTTTACTTACATATCTTTAGTATTTTTATATCAATTACTGTTTCAGATTGCCTGTTTTGTTCTCCCACTCAATATAAATACTTATTCATTATCCCAGTTTAAATTCTGCCTGCAAAGCCTATTGATTTTTAGCTTTTACCATCTTTAATTTTGTTTCTAAATGGTCAGCTGTACACATATATATGACTACATGCTGAAAAATCCATTGTTATACTTTGCTTATAGTAAGAATTGCTTCTAGTTGAACAGGTATTTTTGGTGACTGGTTTCAAAATCATACTAGATATCATTTTGATTAGAAATAGTAACTTGTCACATACTGAATCAATAACCATGTTTCTCTAAAATTGAGAAGGTGGCTGGCTATACATCCAGCTTTGACATTAAATTCCCTCTAGTTAGCCTTCAGAGTAATTTTCCTAAACTGCTTGAATACCACAGAAAGTGAAGTTTGATCAGTTGCAAAATCATACTCCACAAGCTTTCCAACAGGGTATATGAGCAGAGGGATGCCAAGGTTCCCAGATAGACTATTCAGCACTTTTAGCCCCTAATTTTCTGCATTAAAAAAAAACCAACAAAACAACCTGACACTAAAAGCAGAAATATCAAAGGAAGCCAGAAGACCTACTGTACTATGGAGAAGTAAATAAAACAGATGAATAATATATTTTTAAGATAATGAAGCTGCAGACAGAGTATTGCAACTTCATTCTGTTCTGACAGTATAGGTAGAAACAAACTAGTGATTTTTACAAGATTATTTTGTCATTAATAACTGGCCAAATTAAGAGCTCTGTGTTTGATTTACTGTTAGCCAGTTTAAATATACAGTACTATAGAAACAGGCTCGAACACTAAAGATGCCTAGCCTTCAAAATTTTCTAAAGACAAAACAATTATGCCAATGCACTCACCAAGACAGAACTTTAGATTTGCTCAGGTTTTATACCATATCTTTCCTTTCCAACTACTGATGAATAATTGCATAGTGGAAAACCCCTGCAAATGTAAATTCTTAAAGAAAAATCTGATAGAAGTTAACTTCAGCATATTAAGTTTTCCCTCCCAGTAAACTTATTTAAGTGAAGTCTCCTTATAACTGCTTTTTCTCCTATTATATCTTTATAAATATTATTTAGAGGTCTCAGAGTGCCCCTGAACAGATTCTGATGACTGAGAAAGCTATCAAGAAAGGCCCCTAGTGTATTTCCCTGGTCCTGCCTTACTATTAGAGCACAACTCACAAAGAATAAATTGCAGAACTGAATTGCAAGATTCAGGGAGGGGAAAAGTTTAGCCAGAGCTTTTCAGCTGTGTCATTGGCTACAAGTACATAAGAGGAATCACACTATCTATAGCGCTCTATGTTTCTGAAACAAAATCAAGCACCAACTAAAGACAGAGATTTTAATTCTACAGCCTACACGGCTTTCTAAGAAAGATGTTGTAATTTAAATAGGAGGTAAAGGTATTATGGCGAATTAACTGATAAGGTTCTACAGCCTGTAGAAGAGATTAGAATAGGTGAGGATTTTAATAGTCTCTTCGGAGCTTAAAAACCATGAAAGCCTTGCTCTGCTTTTTTTCTAAAGTTGATGATCCAGACTGCAGTGCCTTTTGACGTTTTTGGACAAGTCCCAAGCTAATACAGATACTTCACAGATTTTCAAAACTTAGAACATTTGCTAAAATTTTGGAAAAAAAAAAATGTTGAAAAACTGGCCCCACACAAAGTTTAGGGAAAGGGATATGCGTATTACCGAGATTTTTCATGCACACAGGTTTGTCTGTTCTTACCACACTGGCTATTTTGCTAATTCCTAGTGTGTCCATCCCACTGGCAATGCTCATGTAAACTTGTTTTGCAGCAGCTCAGTTTTTATCTGGTCTTTGCACTTGGGGGACTGGGAATGCTTCTCTATTTACTTCTCTGCTACAAAACCACAGAGTCTCTTCCAGCACATAGAAACTGTTAGAATGATGAATTATCCATTCCCTCTGCTCCCAGATATAACCATCTCAGTTACTTGTACGACTAAATATTTGTTGTCATTTCACATTCATAAGTATTCTACTGTGGCCAAAAGTGGCAAAGCAGCAACACATAAATCAAAAGTTTTAATTTTCCATTCCATACACCACAGTCTGCTAGAAGATTCAAAACAGACTGAAGAAGCTGTAAAGGAACACAGACCTTACAGCTGTGTGTATAAGACAGCAAATGTAGGCATTTACCAGACCAGTTAATGTTGTGTAGACCTTTTATAACAATTATTTGCTTAGAGCTTTTACTGTGTCATTTTTATTATGCTGAATGGAAGAGCAGTTTAGCTGCTGCCCTGAATCTCTCTCCGAGGAACGATTTTTCTTTCCACAGCCCATACAGGGAACCTAGCACAGCTACATTCCTAAATTAGGTGCCCAAACTTACGCAACTGGACTACGCACTTACACCCACAACCAAGGCAGCCTTCTTGCCATTTGAAGCAAACAGCAGAGTGCACTCTCTCAGGCAGGCTTGTTTCATGCTGTGGCAGTGTTTTGCATTCAGTTGAAACCTGTGTGAGCAACATGGATCTGCCAGAAAGTGCTGTACAGCTATTGCCTTACATGGCCAGCTGGGAGGCCAAAAAAAAATTGTGCTCTCTCTCTCATGCTAATACAATGTCCAGGTGCTGCAGTAGGGCGGGGGAGCATCAAAGGAAGGTGCCTACACTTATACATTTCATAGAATCATAGA
>VYXH01010319.1:0-10094 GCA_013397275.1 Burhinus bistriatus
CGCCCCCGCCCCGCGCCGCCGCCGCCGAGGACCATTAACGGTTGCGCCCCTCCGCTGCGCGCGCCCCCCGCATTCCTCTGCCCTCCCCCGCCGGGCCGTTACCGGCCGCCCCTCTCCTGCGCCCTCCGCCGCCACCCCCGTAACCCTCCGCGGCGGCGCTCACCCGAAGACAGATGAGAAAGGGCGGCCGGAGGGAGCGGGAAAGAAGGGGCCGCTGCCAGACGGTCCCCCCGCCGAAGCTGTCTCCGCCGCCGCTGGCCCCAGCGCAGCGCTCCGCCTCCCGCCGCTCCGCTCCGCTCCCGCCTCCCCCACAGCCACCAAGCGGCCCCAGCCCCCACCTAACAGGGTGCGGCTTCCCCAGGCCGCAGGCCAATAACCGCGCCGCCCATTGGAGGGCGCACGCTCGGCGACTAAGCGGCTCTGCCATTGGCCGGCGGGAGGCGCATGGCGGCTAGCCCTGTCGGCGCCTGTGGGAGCAGGTTTCCACAGCCGGGGCCGGGCTTGGTGGGTAGTGAGGCTCCGGGCTGTGCTGGGCGATTTGCGAACGACTGGGCAGAGGCTGAAAAGAGGCCCCCGACGCGGGGAAGGGTTTTTTTGTGGAGCTGGATCCCTTCAGAAAGGAGCAGCGCGTCGTCTGGGAAGCTTATCTTACAGCAGGCTGAGAGATAGGGACAGAAATCAAGTAACTGCCAAGGAAGCGTTGCGATAAAGGGTTCTTTAACACGCAGCAATGACGATATCTAATCGCTGGAGGCTCAGAGCAGGTCGAGATCGATCCAGAAAGGCAGATATCCAGTGAGAGGAGTCAAACTTGAGAACCGCGGTGGTGAGGGTTAGAGACATCTGTCAAAACTGAAGGTATTTAAGTCAGTCGAATATCCTCCGGATGTTAAATTCCAGTCTAATGAGAAGTTGTATACTTGGTTCGGGAAGCATGCAGATTATCTTGTGTCGCTTGTCTGTAGGAGGCCTGATTAGATCTTTATAAATCATCTCTTTAGATCTTCGAAATCTTTTGGAGAGCTGTGTGGCTAGTATAACCCCACAGTTTGTTAGTCACTGCAAATAAAGCACCAACTGTAAAGTTAACATGTTCTGTTAGCTATCTTTATTTTCTGTACATTTTTACTATCATTTCTATATCATTTTAAGACTGCAGCTGTACACTTCTTTTTGGAAACTGTTGTATAGAATAGTGTCCACCTTGGGTCAAATGAAGAGTTGGGGGTCTGGGAACACGCTTTCAGAAACACTAAACTCTTCTCTGTTATCTGTACTCTGCACCCCCAAGTTATCCATACAATCAGAAGAAAAATAGACTCCTGCTAGCAGAACCTGATGGGTGTCTTCAGGAGCCACAAACATCTCTCCCTTAGAATACAGGAGGAATCTAGCCTGCTCCAACCACCTCTACCGAGGAAACATACTCCACTTACCTAGTTCATGCTTTCTGGCAAATAATCTTCATTTGTTCACTCTTCAGAATGGAAAACCAGGCCGTAGAGATATATGTAAACTTGTATGTGAATTCAACCACCAAACTCAGTGTTTTAGTTGTCAAGTGATGACATAGAATTATTATGGCACATCTGACAAGAAGGCACTGCTGGACATAGATCTGCCTCATCAAAAACATCCCACAATAGGACACATGTTAGTGCAATTACTAATAATTAGCAAATCACATTTGAACTTTTTTTGTAAGAACTGTTGTTGTAAGCCTAAAATGTTGAAGTTGCTTCACCTGTCTAGTGCTGAACCCCGTTAAAACCAGTAGATGTGTTTACATACCAGATAGATAGCATACTTTTGTACTTGTTCAAAGTCTAATTAAGGAGATCTGCAGGTGCTCCGTACCTGCAAGGTCAAGCCACCTGCCTCACAAGTTGTCTTTCCCTTGACGTGTAGACAGCTGTCAAAACACCCCTTCACCTTGGCACCTCACTTCGCTTTCCTCACCGTAACATTCAACACATAAAGCTCTCTTTCTTCTTATCTGGTAAAGTAAATGGGAGAATGGATCCACATTAAAATTAACTGTTTTGTTTTAAAAGGAATGGTTTTCCTCTCCAGCTCAGTGCATGGCTGCAAGACCAGCAGTGCCAAGAAAGTGGGGGGTGTTGAGGACAGCAGCAGTGCCCAGGGACTCAGGGAGGGCAGGGTCATTTCTTCCACTAGCAGCGCTGGCTTAAAGTGTTTGTGTAACTACTGGATGCGGTGGCACAAGCAGCTTAGGCTGATCAAAGGATGCATTTTATCATTACACCTGTTCACTCTAATGGTGAAATGCTGCAGAAGAGTGCTGTTCCTTTACCCCTCTCTTCTGCTGTCCTACCCTGTGACTTGCCCAAGGTCACAGGTTCCCGCTGTCCCCTTCCAGCCTTCCCTCCACCCCTTGCATCATATCCCATAATCATGAGGCCAGAGAAGATAGTTTCACCTGGCTAATCTGATGGAAAAATTGGGGGGGTGAGGGAGAGGGCGAGGCCAGCTTTCTGCTGAATCAGCTGATTCAACCAACTCACTTTGCAGCCCAAGACTGCTACAGATGATGCATGACGGTGTTAATCTTGCCTGTGCAGTTTTTGGCCTGACCAGGTTCCTGAACTGTGTCAACCCAGCTGCAGGAACGGCAGTGCTGGTGCAAAGGCAAAGGTAGGATTTACATGGTTAGAAACATAAGGGAGGGCACATACGTACTGACATGTACTAAAGCAGTACATAGTGCTGTAGGAATGCAGCATCAAAGACAATCTGAAAAAGCACTTCTGCATTATTTGAGACATAAATAACTTGTCTGTTTGTGATAATTCTTACCAGCTGGGTTTACAGCATTACAGCTACAACAAAAGGTACAATATGAACCACACAGAATTTTTCAACCAGTGGTGTGTGACCCCTCCAAGATCTTTGCACTGCTGGTGAGGGGTCTGGGAAAATGACCAAGACGAGCTTGTTGCCAGTAGGCTTGCACTTGCTTTGTGTACACCTGCACATGTACTGGAGAATGGTTACTGGCCCTTCAAAAAACAGAAATACTACCACATATTTACAGACAGCACCACGTTCCCACAAGAGGTGTCAGAATGTGGTAGTGTTTAGGCGGTATAGATGTTCCAGTCGCTGCCTCATCCACAATAAGTTGTATTCCTTAGGAGGCTCAAGCATCAGCAGCACTGGACTCAACTTACATCATACAGTCTCAAATAAAAGAGTCAATGCAAATGTATTCATTTACAAATTATTTTAGTTTGGCTTTACTAGGTATCAGAAAAATAATACCGTACAATTATTTTTATGCAACTGATCTCTTCACCTGGCATTAGCACTCCTTGATGATCAAACCATTTACAGCTACCTGTGTGAAGCACAGTACTAGGTTGATGTCACAAATCTAGCATCAGGATATTTATCTTAGGATATTTATCTTTTTCCTTTTTATGGGATGCACTCATCCCACATAAGCAGTTCCAGGTCAGTTTTCTTAACCTATAAACTGGGAATGACAGTATCAAAATAGAACTTTCCCTCTTGGCCTGCCAGAACTGTTCTATCCCGACCGTCTGTTGACTGGGCAGCACTTGCTTCCCTACTGTCATAATTTGTTTTCATCTCACGCAGACCTTTTACTCCATTTCTTGGACAAAGTTCTGGTTCCTCCAAATAAAACAACGCTAGTATGTTAATTCTCTGCTAGTTTTGCCATGGGCCTTCAAAAGCAGAGTCTTAGCATTGAAACTTCCTTGTCAGGTGCCAGCAAAGTAAAAGCCAGTCCCTGGTGGGTCATACCAGACTTGGAGCGGCGGGAGAGTGTGCATAGACAAACACAAATCATCTCTACAAAATACCCCAAGAACAGCTCTAGAAGTGCTATGTGTCTCACTGGCACCTGGGACTGTGCTAGTGCTGGTACAAGTGAGCTTACGCACATGTAACATTACTACTGAAAAGCTCATGAGGGATTTTTCTTTGAAATTATTGAACTTAACACCTTTTTAAAAATGATGTAATGGGTTATCTTAATTTCAGCTGTGTATAACAGCATTAATAATATCTCATAGCTTATGTGTAGCATTACTAGTTGGTCAGTATAAGTAAGGTACTAAAAAGTACTATTAGAAGCCTTAGTTTTGTGCCAGCTGCAATCACATTCATCACAGGAGGGAGTTGCTTTTTCGAATTTTACTGATTTATATAAGGAAGGAGAACTTTCTCAATGATTTGAAAATAGTATGTAGAAACAATCTTTAATGTATATATATCTGAGAAACATTTGATGGAACAACTACATGGAGAGAAGGGGAAAAAAAAAAAAATCTATTCTGGTCTACTTTCATCTTCCTCCACAACCAAAAAAACCACATTCAAGGTTTATTTGAGCTGAAAAACATAAAAATTAAGAGAAATGAAGCAGCAGGTAGGGAGAGAGCAGCTGGAACAGGCCGATACGAAATGTTGCCAGATTTTATACAATCCATTAAACTGAGAGGCTGCTTTGGCTTTAAATTTGAAAACCACTGACTTTATGCTCGAGGGGCATAGGGAAATTTTTATACACTACTGAGATTAAATGTAAATCTAGCTTCATGGTTCAAGCTGGCTAATAACTGTTTCAACTGAACACAAACAAAGGTGCAATGATTACTTTAGCCAAAAGGAACTCAGGCAATCAACTTTCTCTTTTAACATTACGACACTCTTTGTGGAGGTTTGGATTTGGTTTTTTTTCAAAATCCTTCTCCAAGTAAAGCCGATTCTTTTAATCACAACATTTATGACTTCCTAAGCATCATGTGCCCCCTAGATGTATGTTCTCTGCAAGTTGCTTCTGTACTAATTCCAGTGGCACTAGAACTGCTGAGATTGTTTTTAGCTGCTCTTTGATGACACCTTCATCCTCAGTAGCAGTAGTAGAAGGAAGAGTGCCACTAACAGAAGTTAGAACTTTTGAAGAGGGAAGACTTAAAAACAGACCCAGGAGAGTAAAACACAGAAAGCAAAAAGACACCAGGGCAAGTTCAAAGTAATAAGGAGGGCTGAGAAGCATAAGAAAAATATTTTAAAGTATTTAATATTTTTATTATTATTATATACAGGAGAAAATTAATTAAATCTTGGGAGATACTTTATAATATTAGAATATCAAATTTTGAGTTCCTTTAAATCACATTTTAAAAGGCACATTTTCAGTAGTACTCCCATGGTTAGGGTGTGGCTGGCATTTACTTGGAAAAATAAATAAGCATGAATATTAGCACAGTGTAAATTAAAGCACAGTGTAATCACTGAAGCCTAAAACAGACAGCTTGTGAGGCCACACCTGGTACATTCTTCCTTATTCGTCCTGTAATAAAACCCTTTAATAAGCTTACATGGAATAGACCCTTCTTTTCTCTGTGCTCCTGTGGAATACCTTTCACATCCCTGGCCTTCAGTATAGGCGCAAAACTCCGTCCAAGGCCAGAATTTAAGTGTACGTCAGCCTCCCAATACAAGAACCAACTGTGCCAAGATTGTACACAGAGGGATTTAGTATGAAGTGGTTGTCAAAAGGCAGAAAAAGTGGTAACTCAAAGGAGGGTTACACGCTTTTCCCTGGTTTTATATATCCAGAGATATAATCTTGCAAACGGTTATTGTCATTCCTGTGCAAACCAACCCCAGTAGAGTTATGTGTGAGTAAAATTACATTAAAAATGATTCTTTGATATCTCTAAGCTTGCGTGCCCACTAGGGCCATGTCATGAACCTGAGAGGTTGGATTACAGCATCCTGTTACCAGGAAAGTGGGTCAGGAAGGAAGTACAGGTGAGGGAGAGTAATGAATGTCCTGTAGTTAAGATATAGGAATGGAAGTCCCGAAGGAATAATTTTGGGGCTGGCTATGCTACAAAACTTACTATGTACCCTAAGCCCACTGAACTTAATCACTTCAGTTCATACAGTTTTACAGTAAGCTCAAATCCAATCTACTCGAAAAGTTTTAGTAGCATTTGTTATTTGGTATTTTGGTACTTGGAGTATTTATAGTAAAAGAATTATGAGCTGTCCTATTTAAGGAGTTGTGATTACAGTCCTCTCAAGCACTCCCATTGCTAGAAAAAAAACCCTCCTTGACTTCAAGGAATTTACTATTTAGTAAGATAGAAACTATTGCAACATCACACGATTTGCTTGCTGCTAGGCCAAGTATTTAATGTTCACAACAACGCTTTATATGCTTCATGACATAGACAATTTAGGCGGCGCTCAGATGTCCATTATGTAAATTCTACCTCGAAGTATATTTTAAGAATAATTTAAACACGAAAATATAAAATTCAATTAACGTCATTGTCATCTAGGTTAAGAGACATTCAGATGACTAATTTTGCTAAATAACATTGCTACTTATATGAGAAAGATGAGCCAAAAGATGAGCCAAAGATGTCTTAAGTTTCAAAGACCTGGCCCATCAAGTTTCCACCTGAAGTTAAGCTTTAATCTCTGGCTTCTATCCGAAGTCATTTAGGGCTGACTTCTACACATACGACTTCCACGCACATGCTTAGGGCTGTATTCCTGTTGCTTGGAACCCTGCATGGAACAGGCTGACCAGCAGATGTCCTCAAATTCAAAATAATCACAGTTAAAGCTTCAGAAATCTTTACAGCCCTTTTGAACTTTCCAAAGCATGAAGCACCAGAGGCCATGAATACTCTCACTGCTTATTTGCATGCTCGTAAAAACTGAAATACTGAACTAGGCAATACCTGACTGCTGACACAAAGCACCTTTGTCATCATAGAAAAATTGTCTCGATATCAGTTCACTTTTTATGACAAGCTGCCTATTGCTTGACAGTCCCTTGTTGAAATTTTTATTTTCAAAAGTATTCTAATTTTTTTCCCCAGAAGAGCAATCCCCCCACAAGTATCAGTTGTAACACTTTTTCTTGGAAGTTTAGATACGAGAGGCAAGACTTTTTCCAAACTAGTATCAATTATTTTGACTTGGATAGTACCAAACTCACAAACTGCATTTTTTTTGGCATACCAAATACTTCTTTTACACTTCTCTCTATACCTCCGTACCTTGAATTCTGGAGATGTCAGAGATGTAAACCCATGAGGTTGTAAGCCTACCGTAATTGTACTAACCTACAGATGTAAACCTACCAGGTTACACTGACGTTCCTGAGCAGAAGGGCTGTTAGGTGCTGGGAAACAGGAAGGTCCTCTTTTCTCCAGCGAGCTCCTGAAGAACACCTTTGGAGGAGACTTGGCTTCCTTGCTCAAACATTCCTGTTCCTCCGAGATGCTTTTTTTATTATGGTCATACTTGCATTTTTTGTGTCCATAGATAAAATGAATACTTCAGTCCTCAAACCTGCACTCAGGAAACTCTGAAGTAAATGGAAAATGGGTAATTTCCACCCTCAGCCACACTGTCTGATGACCAGAATGCCAAATTTCTGATAGTGTTGCTTACATGAAGGTTTGCTTCTTAAGGGGGCTGAAAACTAATTCTTCTAACTTCACGGTTAGAAGAATCAAGCATTATTTAACACAACTACAAACAAAAGCATTAAAACGCAAACCCGTGAAGTTAAAGATGACTGCACAAAATTAGGTGAACT
Source organism: Burhinus bistriatus (assembly GCA_013397275.1). Lineage (NCBI taxonomy): Eukaryota > Metazoa > Chordata > Aves > Charadriiformes > Burhinidae > Burhinus > Burhinus bistriatus. The sequence goes on from VYXH01010319.1 coordinate 7,619, forward strand.
GGCATTGAAAGTTTATCCAATTCAGAAATATACACATTTTATATAAAAAAGGAAATCAACACAAAAATTTACATATTTGCAAATCTTGTATTACACAAGTAAAGACAGTGTTATGTTTTATATGTACTGGATTACATAAGTATTTTTACAGTTTAAAAATCTTAAGAGTATATGGTTGCAAAAAAATTAAACATCTGAATAGGGCCCCAAAGATAGCATACTGTGCGACTGTCATGACACAATGAAGTCAATTATTCCCAGACAGACAAATATTTAGTCTGTAAACAGTATGTGTAAATACTGCAAGAAATTAGAACTTGTTCTGATATACATACATCTATATGCCAAAAATATTTTTTAAATGCTTTGTTGGCTGAGTCTTTGTTACAGAGTGGATCATATCAGTGTAGTGAACCACAGGGACACCCATTTAAAATAAAAGGAACTAGAAACTTAAAATATCCAATATGCAACAGAATCGGACATTTAAGTACTGCATATTCTTTACTTTTTGCACATAAACCCTATTACAGCGGCAACAGAGATTAAAAGATCGATACTGTGTATGTCTGTGTCTCTTGCAAAAGATAGAAATAGAGGCAAGAAACTCTGCCTCTATGTATGGTCCTAATATTACATCTCTTTAATTAAGGAAAATCCCTTAGGGATTAAATCCTGGTTTACTGTTTTCACAAACAGAAAATTCTTATTCTGTAATGGTTTTGTTTAGGTTTTTAAAGTTGTGACCATCTAACTGTAACAGGATTAAAACTGACATTTATAAACTTTGAGAAAGTAAGAGAAAAAAAATGAAGTTTATAGATACAGATTCAGACTGATAGAAACTAGATACCTTCTTCTGTTTCAGGAGTGACAGGTTTGCCTTTTTTTTTTTTCCCCATTATTTTTACAAGTCTTGTAAACATTAGAGATATGAGAGCATTATAACAGTACTTTTGAATCAACAAAGTTACTTGACAGGTCATTAAAATAAATTTCTCTTCTTTATTAAAATTTTGGAACAGGGTAATTTTGGCATAAATATCAAGCCCTTGATTTTAGGATACCTGTCCCCCAAATATTAGGGAACAAATATTACAAGCACCTTGCTAATGCTTATCACTGATAGTGCTGATAGTATGTTAAAAACAGACTTTTATTTTGCATGCAACTACAAACTGAGTAGTGATTTTAATAATGGAAAAATTCTTGTTGAACTACAAAAAGTAGACTAGGGCAGTATGTTTTGCCCTAGAACAGAACAGAATGCAATGGGCTGACAACCTGATCCTAAGAGACTGACCACAAAGATTTACAGAGCGATAGTAGCATCACAGTCAGGGTTTCAGGGTTTTCTTTGTGTTTTGTTTTAAAGAACCTTTGATGATGGCAATGTGAGAGAAAATTGCTAGTCAGAATTCGGGGTATTCAGAAGACTCCCTCCGTTCCCCCTTAAGATTAAGTAGTCCTTTCTCTTTTCTCATACCCATTAAAAATACTAGTGGCACCTACCCTTCCAGTTCAGAACTAAGTAATGAGGCTCCCATGAAAGCCAAGCTAATATTATTCCACGCCTATCTGAAGTGCAGGTCATTAAGTAATTTGTGGGATGCCAGAACGGTATCAGTTGGATAGTACCCTGATACTGATTACTGCAGACATTGTAATCAGAAGTTACATTTATGTATGAGGTGGCTTAAAAAAAACCCCACATTTCCTGATCATCTTTACCTATAGTAAACCAAATTATTTGCACAGAAGTCTTCATTATTTACATGTCAACTATACAAGTACTACAAAAACTCTCAGTTAAGCACCAGTGCTGACTTAAGGAGTAACACCTTCAAGCCAGAGTATTAGTATTCCCTGTCACAAGTGAATTCTGATATAATTTCAGAAGTTTCCCTTTTCTGTATTGGTTGTATTCAGACCACTTCTTTGTTCATGTCCATCTTCCACATTCCAAGGAGATTAGTAATAGCAGCAGTTTTATAAAAGGTGTAGGTATCATGGACAGCTTTCACAGCATAATCAGTTCAGATCTTTTTAAAATAAAAGACTATAAAATCCACTGATATGGATTGTAAGTTTTTACCAAGAGTTCATTAAATGGAGTCTATATACAATTCATGTGAGAATAAATTGTTGAAACAAGCTCAGTTTCTGTGTGCAAACACTGGGATGTCCAACAGTGGCAGAGTCCACGTTTAATCCAAGGGCAGTAGGGAACCCATTTGTCCTAAGTGTCAGTGAATTATGCCAGTCACGTCACCTTGGTTTAGAGTAACCATAAGGACACCGAAGAATCAGGCTGTCATGACTAGGTAAGACATGAGTGCTATAGTATTCCACCAAACTTCCCATGTTCAAAAACATCATGTCTGAATCCAGGTAAAACTTGCAATCCTGTTGTAGAATAAAAACATATGTAATCATTGACAGTAATTTTTCCAACTCAGTGTTTAAAAAAAAAAAA
>VYXH01010319.1:10218-20984 GCA_013397275.1 Burhinus bistriatus
TACAATTATTTTTTCCAACTAAGTTTTTAAAAAAAAAAAAAAAAAAAGCCCAAAACATCTTTATTAGAACTAAGAAGTTCTCAAACAAGCTACTGCTTTGCAAACTAGTCACACAAGGAAGTCCAAATTAAACTCAGGAATTTACTATTCCTTCTTTTAGTATTTGACTGGAGCTGAAATTTAGATTTGAACATTTATAGCTAGTTTCTCTTTTTCATGATACAGTGACTAGAAAGTCCAGATCTGAGTACTCAAACTCTCACCCTAGACCAGATATTTGTAAATCAGTTTATTTTTACTTTTAGGAATGGGAAGAAGTTTAGACTTTGACTTATTAGTTCTGATATATACCTATACAAATGCACACTTTATACACATATGTACACACATGAAATTCATACATGTATACATGCACATACATACACACATAGTGCAGCTACTAACCTTTTCAAAGATTCTGTAGTTTCTCACTTTTTCTGCAGATTCATCCCATACAACCAATACCTTGAAGAAGAAAAATGCAACATATTCAGTCTATGCTAATAAGCTCTTCTAAGTCAATGTACTATTAAGGAATTAGTTACAATCCAGCCTAAAAAAAAAAAATAATTAAAAAAAAATCACTGAAGTTATGATAGTGATTGTCTCAGATTTTCTTGCTTTATGGAAAGAGCACATCTAAATTGTTAAGTACTTTATCATCTATAATATACAGTGTCTCTAAATCAAAAAGGTTTTTTGGGGGTAGATTCGGCAATTGCCAGTTACCTTTCCAGGCTTAGTAGATGAGTTCCTAATACAGTACAATCCATTCTGTGGTTGTCCCCGTGGGCTACTAGCTTTAAATGTCCTAAAAATAATACAACAATTACATGTGTTAGCATTTTCTGAATCAGACAAGTAAGATGCCTAGATTCTTAAATTATTGTAAATCTCTATTTCAGTTGCAATGATTTGTAGTACATCATAGCTGAAAGAATTTCACTGTTCTAGCATATGAGCCAGCAACACAGCACAGAAGATCTGGCTTTCTGTCCTATCTAGCATCCTGGCAGAACAGCCTTCTCCAGATGGAGAAAAATCACTTAGCAAGTAGTATGCGTTTTCAATTGACACATGAGCACTGAACTAAACTCCCCTAAAAAGTGATTTCCATATTAAAGGAATTTAAATACTTTTATTATGTTCTTAAATACAAATTAACCATCAAAATGATCTTTGGACTAATATTCAGTGCAGGTTTTTGCAGGACTTCTAAACAACTGTTTTAAAGCCACATTCTACCTTTCAACTTCGAAGGATTCGGAGGTATTAAGAAATACTGAAGCAGGCAGCCCAACCTGTAAAAAATATGAAGAAGATAAATCACTGTGTAAGTCAATGACAACTCAAAATGCTAGCAACTTTTTATGCAAATAAGATACAGCCACCAGTATCTGACATTATTAGCGGTGATTTAATCTTTACTTTATGCTTCTTCCTCCTTTACATCCAATATTAAAATCCAGAATTTATCAAGGCAGTCCTTACAGCTCAAAAAAAAAAAAAAAAAAAAAATCACACAGTGAAGTGTTTTCAGAAAGTTATTTTTTTCCTGAAATATGCATTTAAAATGTTCCCAAAACTATACATAAGCAAGAAAAAAAATGCTCTTTGAAAACAGATCATCTGCTTGATCTTACTTTTTCATAGTCATCGTCGGAATCATCATCAGGTTGGTTTGGCTTGGAGGGTAGTGCTGGTTTTTCAAACGAGAAGCTTCTAAAACTCTGTCCATCTGGTGGTGATCTCCTGGCAGAAACAGAACAAAAACTGAAGGACATCTCCTCAGGAAAGCAGAACAAATATACACAAAACACTAAAGGGATAATAAAACTAGAACTGAAGAGCAAGTTTCAGTTTAGCCCCCAAATGACAGATTAATTTAGGTTGGAAGGGGACCTCCAGAGATCATTTAGTCCAAGCTCCTGCTCAAAGCAGGTCCAACTAGATCAGGTAGCTCAGGTAGCCGTGTCAAGTTTTGAGCACCTCCAAGGATGGAGATTCCACAGCCTCTCCGTAGCAACCTGTTCTGGTGTTTCACCATCCACATGGTGAAAAGTTTTTCCTACTATTTAGCTGTAATCTCCTAGGTTGTGACTTCTGCCTGTTGCTGCTTGTCTTACCACTGCAGACCTATGAGGTGTTGCTTTGCCTTCTCCACATCCACCCATTAAGTAGTTGTAGACAGCAATGATCTCCCATTAGCCTTCCTAAAAGTTGAATTAATCCAGTTGTCTCAGTCTCTTCTCACATATCTGTGCTACAGCCCAAGCATCTTGGTGGCCTTCCACTGGACTCACTCCAGTGTATTTGGTCTTTCTTGTACAGTCTTTAAAGAGTTTATTACTTGTTCTTCAGAGCTGCTAAATGATCCAATGGACAAAAATATTTTCAACTGACTCACCACCATAACTAGTTCCACATCCCTTACTAAAGCTGATCCTAATATAAAATGAAACACATTTCCTATCTCCACAGAAGCGGTTCATTGAGGTTTTGACATAAAGGCTTCTTACTGCGATCAAAGGCTTTTAAGTCTTTAAGACAGACCTGAAAACAAATGAACTACAAAATTTTGGTGTAATTTTTTTTAAAGTTTAGTTTATCTACTATTTCTTTCTGAACTATTTCAGAACCTAAACTGATTGCAAAATTTTCAGATAACAAATACAGAGGCAAAAAAGCACAACACTGAGGAAGACAGGGATGGTGCAGGGAAGAGAAACAGATTTCTCAGATTCATTTCAACCTATGTCTGTCAACAAGTTAACTAATACACAATGGAAAAATTTAACAGCACATTGTATTTTCATACTTACTGTAACTGGGGACATGAAGACTTCTCTGGTCTAGGCTTGATTCCAGGGGGCTGGTGGCTTGGCACAGGTGGCTTTGGGAGCACTGGTGGCACAAACAGCCCAGGTTTACCATGTTCTCTTGGCACTCTGGGCTCTACTGGTTTTTCAGTGAACTGTGACAGCTTGGGTTTACTGCTTGGTAGTGGAGGAGGAGTTCGCGGTGAAAGGTTTAAGGTTTTCAGCTTCTCACATCCTTCTGGAGTAGCAAGAACTTGAGCTAGAGGCAGAGGCTCCGGAGGCAATAAGCAAGATTCTTTGACACACATAGGCTTTTTGAAAAGAGGTACAGGGGGTACAGGAGGCAGCTGTTCACTTAGTCTCCGGCTTGAGGACTGAATCTTTAGATTAGGTTCAGCTCGGCACTGTAACTGTGGTTCTCTCACATTTAAGTGATCCTCCAGTTTGATATCAGGTAAGCTTCTTTTAGGAGGTGGTGGTGGTACTGGCACGGTAGATTTGCCGGCAAAGGAGTTTGCCCTTGATTCTGAGTAGGCAGCTTTTCTGACATGAGGCACTGGCGGAGGTGGGTAGGCTGGGGGCAGGACCATATCTACAGAAAGAAAACACGCAAAACCCATGACACTCTGAGGAGAAATACAGTATGTCAAGAAACAAGACTTCTCAAATTTATTTTCTATGTGATTTAAGATGTTTCATTGGCATCTGGTCTGATAGTACCCAAAATGCTGAATAAGCATTCAACTTTTAGCACAATTCTGAATATTATGTATAGTAAACTCCTACAATTTTTATTCGGTCATGGCTTATGAGAGCTTTGCAAAGAGTTTTCCCTTTGCTAAAAATAAAGAAAAAAGAGACTAAATTAAAAGCATTACCCCTCCTCCAGACTGATGACCAGATACAGGTCCTCCCAGAGCAGGAGGCCAGAAAATATGCTATTAAAGGCATGTAACACTTTCTGTAAATTGTTACTGTTGTTACTAGAACTTTTGACCCTAAATACCTCTCAAGATTAGATACCTGTGCATTACTTCAGTTATTTTACCACCTGCAATGCTTAAGATATGACCAAGACAAAATAATAATCTGGCATTCTACATGAATATTGCCTTCATTGGTTGCCTTTTGTGAAGGGAATGAAAGAAATCACATACCATCTTTCACTATGTCAGAAGTATCTGGCTGCAAGTAAGATTCATCCTCTTCCTCCTGGTCATAATCTGCAGATAAAAATCAATGTGTCAGACTCTGATAAGTACTCCTGGAACAAAGAAAGAGTATTGAGTACTTATTGCTTTTTAATAAACAGATTTTTTTCAGTTTCTTTTTTTTTTAAAAAAAAAAAAGGTGGAAAAAAATTAAAATTTTGGTCCACCTCTCTGCTATTTAGTATAGTTTTTTCCTTAAACTTTGACATCAATTAAGAAAGCCATCACTTACATTACTACACATGAAATTTTTTCCATCTTTCAAGTTAAAATTTACTTTCTGGTAACACTTTCTAGTGTTATAGCCTTCCTGAGAAAAATTCAAATCAGTTGCAGAGACAACAACCAGTTGGAAAAAAAAAAAATAACCCCCAAAACCTAACCCTAACACAGAAACATTGATAAGTTTGCAATACAGAAGCTTAAGCAAGCTTAGTGATCTACAAAACAATTAATTCTTTTGCCTTGCTCTGGTAACAAAGAAAATGCACCACAACAAATGGCTTAAATGGTTTCAATGTTGCCTTTAAGTCAGAATAATCAAGACATGAAAAACACGCGACTTCTAGGCAGTAGTTTCTCATCATTGACTATGATAGGAGCCTCAAGGACAGTATGCCGTATTTCCCTGGGAGAAATGCATTAAAAAAAAAAAAAAAAAAAGGAAAGAATATCCTGATAAAAATCAGTTAGCTCTCCTAATTTTCCTAATTTAAACTCCTGCTAGGCCTCTTAACATAACTCGTATTGCATACAACCCTTCCCTCCCATAAACACAGAATGACTAAACTACAATCCTATATGAAATGCTGATGAGTCTGTTTTCCTCTGCTTTGCAGCAATTGAACCGGATTTCCTAAGAAGACTCACTCCTGCCTTTTTGTCCTAGTCAGGAAAATTAGTCAGGAATTTCCTTTCAGGAAATGAGAGTACTTGCTCCAATCAACCCTGCCATTAGAAATCTGAAAGGGCAGATGGGAAAAGGCCTAGTAAAGGAACTATGTTGAACTGCGAGGTGAGGCCTCCCATGTTGGATTTTACTAACACATTTCTTGACTAGGAAGTCAGTTGCTGAAATACGCTGTGAATGCCTATCTGACAGGCTTTCTGTAATGGCCTCACTTCTAATTAAAAAATAAACACACTCAGCCCAGACTGTTTACTGTGAAACAACTACAGCAATGAACATGTATCAAACTCCAATTAAAAAAAGCTATGCTAAGAATGAGATTTCCAGAGCCTTACTTGAAAAAGTTACTTAGTTTGAAAGTCATTGAAGAACGTTACCCTATGCATTTCACATAGGCCTATCCTATGCCTAATGCAAGATCTTCCTGAACCGGAGGGATGATCAGTTCTGTTTCATACTAAACAGACTACAATACAGATGCAACAACACCCCAGTGTGGGTGACTGCTTGTTTTGCAGGACAGGTAAATTAATTTCACAGTCTAGAAAGGAGGTAACTAGCTCCACAATGTTTTACTGCATTGTCTCCACATGTTTTCAGAACATACTTTTAAGTGACTCATCTCCTATTATTATAATTATATTCAATTACTGTGAATAATATTCAATTATCATAATAAAGACCACTTTGTATTTCTACACTATGACTTATGGACATACTCAAAAGTTTTATCTTTTTGATAGATCTATAACATTTCCAACATGCAGTCTTCATAAAAATTTTAAATAGTATATTAGAGTGTCAGACACCTTCTTGAAAGATCTGAATTTCTTTAGTTACCATTTATTTTTACGAATGGCTTATGGCATAGAATATCTGCTTCTGATTTAAAATTACAACAGCTATACACCTTGTAAAAACAAGCATATATAGTGCAAATTGGATCAGTTTGCTTAAGCTATGGGAATAGTTCCTGCAGAATCCAGAAGAAATAAATAAGCAAATAAATAAATCTTATTTAGCAGTGTCTAAATTTGTCACCTTCGTTATCTGCTGAATGATGAGAATACTTGATATCAATGGGACGTTCTACTGAGCCATAGAAACTGTCTGCATCAGAACCAGAGTCACTGCAAAAGAAAAGACAGAGTACCTTCTGCATCACTATGCTATGTGTCTTGGGACAGTAAACACGTCTGTTACCAGGACTGCAGCACTGGAAAGCAAGGCTGGAAAACCAAAAGCAATCTATTCCTATTTCCCAATTAACAGCCAGATATGTTGCTGCCGACATTTTACAGTGTTTATTTGTTTTACACAAGGCTGACATTTAAAATTATCTTAGTAAAAAGATTTATTTTTGTCTTGGTATTCTTTAAACTATGTATTAGGAAGGCCTTTCATTTTTGGACCTTACTGCACCTGTTTTTATTTAACAGTAAATTACTTGTAGGTGCAAAAAGCCTAAAACACCATTGTCAAGAGCTAGTGCAAAAGGGATAAAAAGCAAATGAAGATTAACGGTTGATACCTGAATTCTGTTATTGTTTCCTTCTTCTCATGGTAGTGATCAATTTCTCTCCTCAGGGATAGCATCCAATTCTAAGTAAGAATAAAAATACAACATTCAAAAGATCCATCTTTAAATCATTAATAAAGACGCACAGTATCTGTCCTCTGTAAGAATAGAGTAACAGTGCAAGGAATCTACAGTGAAACAGTATTTATCCAGGACTTCATATATGCATTGAGAGGACTTATCAGTCAAAATGTTTTGACTATCTAAAATGCTGTAAGAAGGTGTTAAAATATTAAACTTTCAGTTTGCAAATTTCAAGCTGTTATTTCTAAAGCCAGGTAGTTGTTCATAGTGTGTTTATGAGTGAGAGATTTCACTGAACAGTTTTCATACTTTATCAAAGGTTTAACATGAGCAATATGGAGAAAACCATGCCATCTAGTACGTCACAGCCATTCCCTAAATTACAACCTAAACTAACACTGACTTGATAAAACTTCAGACATGATTTTCAGAGAAGCCCAGAGAACTAGGTATACAAATTTCAGTAACAGCTGCATGTCCAGTTCATTTAGATTTTAGGGAAGCCCAAGATTCGCTTTCTGCTTCAAGGAAAATCATATTGCAAAAAGAAGAAGAAAGTTACCTTTCTTTCATCTTCAGAAGAAGCTGAAAAAAACCATGTCCTGTGCTTCTTGCTAATGTGAACTAGCTTGAAAGGAAACACATTGCTTGATGTTGTCTCCTCAGCTGCCCGCATAACCCTGAGAAACAGAACAATCAATACATTAGAAACCTTAATCTATAAAGTTAATTCTGCTCTGCAAGTCATAAAGCTCTGATAGAAAGCAGTTTTACCAGCCAGTTTTGCCTTAACAAAAATAACCCCAAGCCCAGGAAAACCCCACCAAAATCCCCAGATGTGCATTTGTTGTACTTCTCTATTCAACTGGTAGAAAGGACAATGCAGGAGTGCTGACAGTAGAAAACGCACTAGTTAACCACTAGCCAGACTTATAAATGGATATTTTCACCTGTTCAATAGCTTTAATGAATTGTATTAATTCACAAGCTTCACACCATGGCAAGAAGTATTTAGGATGCCTGTGATCCTTATTTCAGAAAGGCACAGAGGAGAAATCAAAACACAGGTCATCCATGAAAATAAATGAGAACTAATATTAAAAGATAACTTAATTTTCCCACTTTTCCCTTATAAAAACTTTCTTGCACTTTATTATTTTAAAACAAGCATAACTCAACCTCTTTCACAAACTGCGTTACATATTTTTCTTTTAATTTTTTCCCCCAGAGGAGTCTCAAATGAGAAAATTCCTTACACACAAAAAAATTTGGTTGTAAATGCTCACTATAAGGCTTTGGAACAAATAAGGAGACTAAAATCCTAAGACTGTGAGTAATCTAAAAGTAACATTTCTGAGACTTACTCAGCATAAGCCATAGAGAAATCTGATTGACGTTTTTACAATCATTATTGGAGCTTGCTTTCTTGTTCCTAAACTTTTTAACTCACCAGTTTCCTCATATAATACAGTATTTCCATAAGCCCTCAATATTTAGGGAAGGTGGGTTGTAAACATAGGAAAAAAGATTATCAGAGACATTTGACATTTGGTTAGATACCTAATCAAAATAACATTGTTTTGGCCTTTCAATACTTAAAGGGGGCTTATAAGAAAGATGGGGACAAACTTTTTAGCAGGGCCTGTGGCGACAGGACAAGGGGTAATGTTTTTAAATTAAAACAGGGTAGATTCAGACTAGATTTAAGGAAGTTTTTTACTCTGAGGGTGGTGAAACACTGGAACAGGTTGCCCAGAGAGGTGGTCGATGCCCCATCCCTAGAAACATTCAAGGTCAAGTTGGATGGGGCTCTGAGCAATCTGATCTAGTGGAGATGTCCCTGCTCATGGCAGGGGGGTTGGTCTAGATAACCTTTAAAGGTCCCTTCCAACCCAAACTATTCTATTTAAAAANTTTAAAAGGCCCTTCCAAACCAAACATTTTATATAAAAAAAAAAAAAAAAAAAAAAAAATCTAATCAACAGCCTAAAGGTGCCATTAAGAACAATGTCAACTGCAAAAATATTTCACAGTTAGAGATTGCAACTTACTTAGAACCCCAATCTTACTTTTAACTTGGAGGTTGTAGTTTTCTGCATCTGCCCAGTCCAAAACAAAGACACAAAAGGAATTATAAGTTAATTCACTAATGTAAGGCTAATAAGGATGTTAATGTTGGAAATACCCATGGTATGGGTGGGAGGGATACTAGCAATAGGCATTACTATACATTTTGAGTCACTAGTAAACACAGCACTTTCTCATCTCCTGTCCACTCAATACGTAAAGACTATTGAATGAAAACTGCAAAATAAAAGTCCAGGGAAGCCGTAGAATCATAGAATCGTCTAGGTTGGAAGGGACCTTTAAGATCATTGAGTCCAACCATCAACCTAACACTGCCAAAACCACCACTAAACCATGTCCCTCAGCACCATGTCTACCCATCTNCTGTTATTTCTAAAGCCAGGTAGTTGTTCATAGTGTGTTTATGAGTGAGAGATTTCACTGAACAGTTTTCATACTTTATCAAAGGTTTAACATGAGCAATATGGAGAAAACCATGCCATCTAGTACGTCACAGCCATTCCCTAAATTACAACCTAAACTAACACTGACTTGATAAAACTTCAGACATGATTTTCAGAGAAGCCCAGAGAACTAGGTATACAAATTTCAGTAACAGCTGCATGTCCAGTTCATTTAGATTTTAGGGAAGCCCAAGATTCGCTTTCTGCTTCAAGGAAAATCATATTGCAAAAAGAAGAAGAAAGTTACCTTTCTTTCATCTTCAGAAGAAGCTGAAAAAAACCATGTCCTGTGCTTCTTGCTAATGTGAACTAGCTTGAAAGGAAACACATTGCTTGATGTTGTCTCCTCAGCTGCCCGCATAACCCTGAGAAACAGAACAATCAATACATTAGAAACCTTAATCTATAAAGTTAATTCTGCTCTGCAAGTCATAAAGCTCTGATAGAAAGCAGTTTTACCAGCCAGTTTTGCCTTAACAAAAATAACCCCAAGCCCAGGAAAACCCCACCAAAATCCCCAGATGTGCATTTGTTGTACTTCTCTATTCAACTGGTAGAAAGGACAATGCAGGAGTGCTGACAGTAGAAAACGCACTAGTTAACCACTAGCCAGACTTATAAATGGATATTTTCACCTGTTCAATAGCTTTAATGAATTGTATTAATTCACAAGCTTCACACCATGGCAAGAAGTATTTAGGATGCCTGTGATCCTTATTTCAGAAAGGCACAGAGGAGAAATCAAAACACAGGTCATCCATGAAAATAAATGAGAACTAATATTAAAAGATAACTTAATTTTCCCACTTTTCCCTTATAAAAACTTTCTTGCACTTTATTATTTTAAAACAAGCATAACTCAACCTCTTTCACAAACTGCGTTACATATTTTTCTTTTAATTTTTTCCCCCAGAGGAGTCTCAAATGAGAAAATTCCTTACACACAAAAAAATTTGGTTGTAAATGCTCACTATAAGGCTTTGGAACAAATAAGGAGACTAAAATCCTAAGACTGTGAGTAATCTAAAAGTAACATTTCTGAGACTTACTCAGCATAAGCCATAGAGAAATCTGATTGACGTTTTTACAATCATTATTGGAGCTTGCTTTCTTGTTCCTAAACTTTTTAACTCACCAGTTTCCTCATATAATACAGTATTTCCATAAGCCCTCAATATTTAGGGAAGGTGGGTTGTAAACATAGGAAAAAAGATTATCAGAGACATTTGACATTTGGTTAGATACCTAATCAAAATAACATTGTTTTGGCCTTTCAATACTTAAAGGGGGCTTATAAGAAAGATGGGGACAAACTTTTTAGCAGGGCCTGTGGCGACAGGACAAGGGGTAATGTTTTTAAATTAAAACAGGGTAGATTCAGACTAGATTTAAGGAAGTTTTTTACTCTGAGGGTGGTGAAACACTGGAACAGGTTGCCCAGAGAGGTGGTCGATGCCCCATCCCTAGAAACATTCAAGGTCAAGTTGGATGGGGCTCTGAGCAATCTGATCTAGTGGAGATGTCCCTGCTCATGGCAGGGGGGTTGGTCTAGATAACCTTTAAAGGTCCCTTCCAACCCAAACTATTCTATTTAAAAAAAAAAAAAAAAAAAAAAAAAAAAAAAAAAAAAAAAACCAAAAGGACTCCAATAAA
>VYXH01010319.1:22450-34626 GCA_013397275.1 Burhinus bistriatus
AAGTCCTTCTCTGTTTACAAACAACAGGTCCAGCAGGGCACCTTGCCTAGTCGGCTCCCTCACCAGCTGTGTCAGGAAATTATCCTCAACACACTCCAGGAACTTCCTAGACTGTTCGCTCTCTGCTGTATTGTATTCCCAGCAGACATATGGTAAGTTGAAGTCCCCCACGAGGACAAGGGCTAGCAATCTTGAGACTTCTCCCAGCTGCTTATAGAATATTTTGTCTGCCTCTTCATCCTGGTTGGGCAGCCTGTAACAGACTCCCACCATGATACCTGCCTTGTTGGCCTTCCCCCTGATTCTTACCTATAAACACTTGACCCTATTGTCACCATCATTTAGTTCTAGACATTCATAACACTCCCTAACATACAGGGTCACCCAACTGCCTCTCCTTCCTTGCCTATCCCTTCTGAAGAGTTTATAGCCATCCATTGCAGCACTCCAGTCATGCGAGTCATCGCACCACGTTTCTGTGATGACAACTACATCATAGTTTTCCTGCTGCACAATGGCTTCCAGCTCTTCCTGTTTGTTGCCCATGCTCTGTGCATTAGTGTAGAAGCATTTCAGTTGGGCTATTGGTCCCATCACCTTTTTACTGGCAGAAGCCCCAATTCCTACCTGACTATTCCTCGGCATGGCCAAAATTTCTAACCCATCTATGACCCTCATCTCTGCTGCTGCATGAATCTCCATCCCCTACCTTCACTGAGTCAGCAGACCAAGGGACCTCACTAGCATCCCATCGCACAGACATTGGCATGCCACCCCGAGGCTTACCTCTAAAGAGCCTGGTTTCATCCCCTTCCCCTTCAAATCTAGTTTAAAGCCCTTTCAATGAGCCCTGCCAACTCCTGCACCAAGAACCTTTTACCCCTTTGAGACAGGCGTACCCCCCCAGTCACCAGCAGGCCTGGTGTCATGTAAACCGACCCATAATCAAAAAACCCAAAGTCCTACTGCTAGCACCAGGCTCGGAGCCAGGTATTGATCTACTGGCTCTTGTTCAGAGTGACTTGTTTTCACACAACCTTATGCAACTACCAAGCCTAACAAATTCTTTCATTTAAAAATTCTTTTTCAATAATGCTTACATTTGTGCATAATACTAATCAAGATCCAGTCCTAATTCCAACCAAGGTCTCCACAAGGCTGCTAGAATGCAGATATATAAAAAGCAATAAGACAGTCCCCAGCATTTACAAATTCCATGGTATTTTTTATATTAATGTGTAGCATCATAGTGTCATGGCCAAGTTACAGTATAGGTTGCTTATACAAATTAATCTTGAATTAGCTACAATGTTTACAACTGCATTCCTATAAAATAGGCCATTGTTGCGGTCAGTTAGAAAGCTCTCATGTTTTAATAACAGATATTTTCTTGTTCCAAAAGTCGGAGAACATTATGCAGTACAAGAATAACATTTACAAATACAATAAAATTGCAGTGCTGACCAATAATGTGATATTTTTCCACAGTCTCATTAGTTCTTTCTTAGCATCAATTACAACAGCAATTTCCTAAAGTTTGGTTGGACTTCTATTAGTAGGCCTTGTACCTATGCTGTGCTCAGATTCTGATAGTACTGGTTAACTTGAAAGCTCTTATTTTTGTCTTTGATATAAAATCCAAACATTAAGATTTATAACCTGTAGCGAAATGTCAGACATTTTGCACATGCATTCTCTCATTTATTACTCCTGTAGCTGATTCAATTTTTACACTAATTAGTGTTACTGAATCAGTAACTCCATAAATATTCCTTTCTGATTCATTTCTATTTTTGCGATGATCACTGAAATCACTAGAGAACAAAGATCGTTTGGCTGAAAGAATGCACATGTATCTGCACGTGCAAAGTCTGTGTTAAGTCAGTAACAAGAGTAAGCCCACTGCAATTTTAACAGCTTTTCTGGTTAAATTACAAAAGATGAAGGGCATACACTTGCAAAGCACAGGAAACATCATATATACAATTTGAAAGGAATACATCTCTTGGAATCCGACATCAGTGCTTAACCCAAAAAACAGATGCAGTTGAGTTCAACTTAGTTGGAAATGAAAACCATAGTCCATCGAATTAAGTAAAAGGAGCTTGGGTGTTAAATAAGTTCTGTGGCACCCACCTGTTGTAACCATTCAAAGAAAATGCACCCTGTGGAGATGCAGATGTGCTGCTCTTAAAATAGTAAATACAACCCTCATGGATAATCACAAATCTCAATGGCCCTGAAAAGAGAGACAAAAAGTGAGCAAAATATAAATCTAAAGGCAGTACATTAACTAGAGCCTCTTAACTTGGGTAGAATTATCGTTTAAGGTTTTAGTAATCTTACTAATCATTATAGAAGAGCACAAACTAGTTAAGTGACAGCTTGTTGATGACCAACCACATGGTAAAGCTGTCCATTTGCAGAGTTTCAGGACTAAGGGTAGTACTTGCTTCCCTCATTTGAGAGGTAGCTGATCTTATAACTTCAAAAGCAGCCTAAGAGACTGCAGGTCTGACCTCCACTGGTGCTCCCTTACTAGAGAAATAAACTAATGTAAGAATGCAACCTAAAGCAAAATGGCAGAAAGTAGCCACATGCTACAAATACGTATTTATGTCCATCCCAAAACCATGACAGGATCTCCCTCTCTTCTTTCATCTCAAGTACATAAAGCTGCCAATAAAATGCTTTATTTTCTCTTTTTAAAGAGGTCAATATTCCTTTATCAAAGGCAGTAATCTTTGTCCTTAACTATGTAAGTATAGTTTAGTTATAAACAGAGATAGCAAATGAATAGCATATAAACAAGCCCAAAATCTTATTTTTTTCTTCTGATTCCAGAAGCAATTACTGGTTTCAAGTACAGTCAAGTACAGGCAGTGAGAAAATTTCCATTTCACAACAGCAGTAGGAGATGGGGATATTTTTCCAG
Organism: Burhinus bistriatus; assembly: GCA_013397275.1. Lineage (NCBI taxonomy): Eukaryota > Metazoa > Chordata > Aves > Charadriiformes > Burhinidae > Burhinus > Burhinus bistriatus. Next base: position 25,386 of record VYXH01010319.1, read on the forward strand.
TACAGAATAATCAATTGGAAAAAAACTGAGAATGACTTTCTTTCAGAAAAGAATATTTGAAACTGATACATATCCCGGGAATCTATTTCTGTCCTTAAAAACTTACTTGTGAAGGACTAGACACGAGATTTAACCAAGTAAAAGAAAATCAGCCACAACATTTATCATCTAAGATTTACCGTTCCAAAACAATTAAAGGAAATTCTTTCAATATGGGTCTTTCATACACATATTCTAATAAAATTGTAATCCATTACAGACAAAGTAAGTGGAAGAACAGCTTCATTAAATAGTCTGCTAGCATGAAATGTGTTAATGGCCCCAAAGGCAAGCATTTAAAACATTTAATTTAGTTAATACCTCATTCAACTTACACTTCAAGATCTGCAGCTGGGTGCCTCCTTTTTTATGAAGATACCCTGATTTGGTCACTCCTCCAGGCATTGTCAAAAGGTTCTGTGCTCCAATTGCCTTCATTGGGACTGGCCAGACCTGCTCCTGCGAGGCCATTGTTCTACAATGTACAATAATTTTTAAAAGTTTAAAACTTAGATTTTACTTTAACAAAGGAGTACTGAGAAACAAAGCTTGTTTCCTTAAACAAGTTTTCCAAACAACTAACATGGTTCTGCAGTCCAGTATGTAGCACAGACGGGGTGTTCATAGATTCCAGGAAGTTTGTAATGTGTAAAAAAAACATGGTGCAAAAAGTCCCAATTTATTTTTATACAGCTCTCAAAAGTGATTGACAGTTGTTGAAACAACAGAAGACTGCTTAGTAAATGTTATTTAAGTACCTGTATTTTGAAAATGCCTCAGATAACACCATGAGACTTAATAAGGCAGGTGACTAGAAAGAAAATCAGTTTCTTCTCCAACGTTCTATGCCACACATGTATATGCAATATAATATTCTGTATCATGAGGGAATCAACAGTCATATTTTAGTAACTGCAGTATCCAATACTACTTACTCCTATTTACATGTTTTATTTCGAATGAAAGCATTAGTATATAATCTCATACTGGATGTCATATGTGACAGCATCCTGTGCAAATGAAGTTTATCTCATATTGCTACAGACTTTTAATTTATATATCAATTATTAATGCCATGCTCCACTGAGCACCTTTGCAGTTACCACACTTTCTGCTATTATCTTAAACAGGTTACCAAGAAAATTAGTTTCTTAGTAGTATTTTTTTTTCTGTGTGATATACCACTACGAGACCTTTCTTTCTTCAATTGGCAAAAGAACTAGGCTAAAAATCCTACTGTGTAATACAGAAGAGAAATTATGCATGAACTGAATGGGAAGTTTGACCTAGACACAAGATAGTCTGTGTAGGGCTAGAGACCTTTGCTGGTAAGAGGCAAACTAACGACACTCCAGTTAATTAGTTTCTGATAAAGGAATGATGGCTTAGAAGTGAAAAGTTTTTAGTGGAGGGCCGAAATCTAATAGATACTATTTGCTTCTCCTTTCGCCCGAAGGGATACTTATGTAAGTCAATAGTGTAGCTCAGTACAGGTATCCAAGAGCCTACAGCACAACCCATCTACCCGAGCACTAGTCTCTCCAGCTTAAAATGGCAACTTGAAGTACCCATACTGAAGACAGCAAGCAAGTGATACAGTTTTGTTGATCGATTAATTACGACAGTAGAGGACATATCCATTGCGTGTGTGTTATGAAAAACAGAAATGCAAGTCAATTGATCTTTCAGTGGACCAGTTTAGAATTTAGATCTAACTGCTTGCCCTTTGCTGCTGATGCATATTCGGAGAGGGTTGGAAATTACTAACAATTTCTACCAGGAGAGTTTAAATTCAATTAAAGTCTCTAGGCAACCTAGAAAACTTAATCAAAATATTAGGTCTTAGTCTCCAAAGTTATAAAACAGGCACAAGCAAAGAAGATAGGATCCAAGGCCCTAGAAAGGTTCTCACAGCAGACACTGCAAGGCACTATGGTTTCCCAGTTTTCCTCCAGGACCTTCCTGCCCACCAAAAGGTAAGTTACTTTTGTTGTATTCAGCTATATCCTTACTTCTGCTATTTCCTCCCTGTTCTTATTACATGATTGAGATCTTTCCAAGCTGAGTTGTTCCTTCTTCCTCCTCCTCCACAATGAAATTTCTAGCAACAGCAATATGTTAACAGGTCGAAGAAGTGGCTATGCAGATATTTTAAGCCTTTAAGAATTAAAAAAAAAGTAACAAAACCTACCCTTCCCCCACAAAAAAAAGAAGATGGAGAAACAAACAAACAAAAAATCCTTCAAATTACTTCTCCACATCTTCACATCTTGCAGAAAAGTCAAAGTGAGGGAAATCAAGAGCGTTAACCAGCTGGCTGCTGACACCAAACCACATGGCAGTACTGCTAAGAGTGATTTCCTTGAAATGAGGAATGCAAAGGCAAGTCCTGGGCTAAATTTTTCTTTTAAGAACAGGCACATCAACACTCTAACATTAGAAATTAATTCACGATTAAGTTAATCGAGTCTGTTTCTAGTTACATTCAGGAAAAAGGTTAAGTAAAAATGGAACCTTTTAATTAAGACAAATATACTCTGATTTCAGTTTTCTTGATTTATCTCTAACATTAGTCTCAATGAACAATTTCAAGTTCATCATGGGTCTTCAAATCCCGTGTGCTTTTACTACAAAAAACAGAACAAGAAAGGACTTAAGCACCTAACCTTTGGTGTGAAACTGTTTCAGTAATGTACTTAAGTTGAAAACATATCAGAAGAGGCAGAGTTAAATGTCTCAGAGAGGTTATCCAAAACAATCAGTAAACTGAGATTTCTAGGAAGCCAATGACAAACACTGGGGACAAGGGTATCCTGCCCTAGTTCAATACAGAAAACAGAAATATTTGGCCTTCTGTATGGGAATAGACTAGTTAGACTACTCACAAAAGCGTGCCTGGATGGGGCACTTTCTCCTCCACCTGAAAAGCCAGATTATCAGGCAGACAGAAAAATAAATAAATAAGTACATCATGGAAGTGGAGGAGCAAGCTGGGGGCGGGGGGGCGTAAAAAAAAAATCCAGTTTTACAGCGTGATGACTACAGGATTTAACTGAGGGGGAAGGACAGCAGAGTATCAGGTTCTGCTTCCTCTATTCCCGATCATTTCTTACTTTTGACTACTCACTATAGAACAGTCCTGAGAATAGGCACCAAACCTCGCAACTTCCCCATCCCAGCTAAGTAAATAAAAGGACGTGGCTGAACTCCACACAACCCAGGACATATAATATGAGCTTAAGATCCCACCTAATATATCAAGCTTTTCAACAGATTTAGAGGCTGCTGTGCCTATTTTCTGGATCTCATTGTGGCTTATAGCGCTCCCCATCACATCTGTAGGGTCCTCAAGCACTACCATTTGCAGACACATAGGGAGAACTTTGGTATTCTGAATTGAAATGTTTGAGTTAAGCTTCCAAAATACATTTAAGTACTTCTAATCTAGTCCCAAACAGATTTTTCTTCTTTACTTAATGGTACAAAACAACCCTGGAATGACACTACATGGTATTTTGCATCAAGCTGCTGGGAGAAAGCTGTCAAAACAATGTAATCACAGGATCTTTATTGTAGCAGTGGGAGGAAGGAAAAATAAGATGCTCTTAAAAGATTTTTCTGGTCTTAGCATCTACAGCATGGTTGCCTTTAGCTCACTGAAACTGTTCCTTCCACTCTTGATATTCCTCTTATAATTTTATCCATTACATGAAGAACAGATCGATAGCAAGCACAGAAGTCACTGTAGAGCCTGTTAGCTTCATGATCATTAAGAACAGAAAGATATCTCCAAGTTGTTTCTTATGCAGTACATTCTTGCACTACAAGCCAAAGACCCCACTACACATTTTCACCCCAGGTGCATAAGCAGGGCCTCTCCCATGGAGCTGACAATGAAGTTAAGAGAAAGGGCCCACTACGTGCAATCAGAGCCAAGCCACACTCTCTTTCCAATGCTGGTCCTCTGTTAAAAAGAGAAGGTGATGTTACTCATGCATTGTTTTGTGCAAGCTCCCAGTAAGAGCTACACACTTTATTCTTCTTTCCACTCACGAAGGGACTAGATGCATATTTTTAAGTTTTCGATCAAGCTCCAAAACCCATTGCAAGTGGCTCTTGAATCAACCTTCTCCCTCACTGAAACAGCACTGAACTGAACCCTCTGAACCAGAAGAGGATGGCAGCAGACAGTGAAATGCCTTGCATTGCTTTGTTTCTCAGACGATCTCCATGACAATTCTGTCTGTGAGGGAGATGATAGGCCTTAGAGTGTAGTAGGAGAAATGGTGGAACAAGTTTATAGGATTTGCTTCATCATTCAACAGTACTTTTGGAAAGACAGAACAGTGCAGTTAGCACTCTCGAGCATGATACAGAGCTTATACAATTACTATTGTAATTACTTCATACATACAAACTGGTCTGCCAGACTAAAAACCAAACCAATTTGCAATGTATTTTTAATGTGTCAATAAAGTCAGTCCAAGTCTATCACATGAGTATACTTTTCTCAAACACTATCACAATGAGCTGTTTTTTAAAGTACCATGAAAGCCACAACAGCATGAAAAAATGTGAAATTACACACTTCATCATGTAACCTAGATAATGACATTCTGATGCAGAAGTTGCGTCTGAATCATAACAATACTGTTAATAAGCTCAAACTCCAAATGGACAATAGACTTCTGTTACTGTGCAGTATGCAAATATATACATCTGTGAAGTAATTTTAACCTATCCCCTCAGTCAGTGTTTACAGAATAGCTAGATAGGAGGCTACAGCATAATTTTACAAGCTTAAAGATCCTCCACAAGTAAAAATAAAAAAATTCTGCCATGTTAAAAAATCTGGATTACAGAAGAAAATTTACCCATTTTGGCCTTAAGAGCTACTGGCGTTCAGCCCAATTAAAGCAAATACAAGCTGATTCAACTAAGGATTACATCCTGGAAGAACCATGAGTCGTTAGTTCTTGCTTAACTTCAGCAGAACATATGGCAGATATGATCATCTCCACATCTTGCAGTATATAGGCGTAAAAACACATTACCCTCACGTAGTTTCCTACAGCTGCCAAAAGCTATATTAAAAATTCTCACTTGTTATAATATTTAAGGTGGAGCCCAGTTTGGTCATGTTGAAAACAAATAAAAACAGACTCCAAAGCTGCAATACAAACATTAAATCTGATCTGAATTTGTAACAAGTACCTCTATGGCAATTAAGTCTGAAAACTTTCAAAAACTCCATAATATCTCATAACTCCTAGTCTTTAAATTCTATTTTGAAAGTAAAACCTAGCAAAGCAAGATGCTAGTTTCCTTCTGAATATATAACTTTCATATAACATTACATATATAACATATAACTTAAAGAAATGAATGCATTCCTCACATAATGCAGAGGGAGACTTAAGTTTCAGGCTCTATGAAAGGCTTCACCAAAAATGAGGCAGGATTACATACAGCAAAACTGCAAAATAAAAGCTTCCCCAACGTGCTCTCAACAGTTCCAAACAAAAACTAATTCTCCAATTCAACCATCTAAACATTTACCATCTGTTCTTAAAACTGCTTTCTGCAAAATTTTCGGGTCTCTTCCATTTATTAAACATTCTCTAGTGTTTCTGAAACTCTCCTGTATCTCTCCTACTTCTTTGGTTACACATTCCATTCCTTAATACTTCTAGCAGCCCCTTTCACAATAGTGTCTCAAAAGGATTAATAGCACAGTACAAACACTGTAAAGTTAAATAAATCTTACAGGACAAAGGGAACAGAGTACTAAGCCCAACTGAGATAAACTGAGTAGACTTACTTACAACAGTGTAACTTGCTTCTACTTGCTTTTCTTTTCTGGCAAATATTTTCAACAAACACTCACCTCATCTCTTCCCCCTTCAATTCTTTACCCTTGAATTTTCTGCATAAGTTAAAAGTATCTTACCCCAGATAAAATATTCTACTCTTGGTTTTAGGCTGCTCTCTACCTAAAGAGAAAAGATGACAGAAATACAAGCCACAAATATGCACTAACCTGTTGACCGTGCCTGATCGACACATAGTTTTTCTGCTGACAGTTTCACCAAATGATTGTTTCCTTTGGGATGGCCAAGCCATTAATAACTTATGGCCCCTCTCAGGCATGACACGAACATCTCTGCACTTCTCCCCGGTTTATGTATTATAAGGTTGAAAGTGACTGCAGGAGCTGCTGTACGCTCAACACACAAAAGGAAAAGAAACCCTGCCCCAACTGCTTGTGCATCTGCACTGCACTGTGGCCAAAACGCAATGACTTGTTTCCTTTGTTACTTCCTGTTTCCCCCAGTGTTAGTGGGCTGCAGTATCTTTGTCAGATTTCCCAACTTCCCGGAGAGGTTATAAATCAAACCCTGCATACTTCAAACCTCTGTGAGATGGCGAGCCAGAAAGCAGAGGGGATTTTCCAGTGCTTGCTTGCTTCCTACTCACCTTTCAATCAACTACTTTCCCTTGGGAGAAAAAGAAAGTAGTCCTTTTTTTCTTACAGTGTACTCAGGCGCTCACACCAGCACAGGCACAGCTCAGAAATGCTGCCTGTGCTTCTGAAGAGCCTGTGCTTCAGGTACTGGAACTGCACCAGAGAATTATGCTAAATATTTCATCTCTCTTTTCTCTCCTGTAGCTGGAGCTTATCCTTCCCTCTTCAATCCAAGAAATTAAAAATAGCCATTTTGAAAGATTATGCAGCATATGCATGCTTTAGAGCAAGTCTTGCCTGTACATTTGATGCTATGCAAACCATAAAAGACAATAAAACTCGAATCCAAGAGGGTCACAACGTGAGGGCAACAATTCTACAGGGCAAGTATCACCAACTGATGATGAATAAATAACATCGTTTTATGCTTATTTTCATCTGGAGCTCTTTAAATGATTTAAGTGTTTCACTGACTTTGTCTGGAATTAACCAACACCCCAGCCTAGAAAGTTGAAGTAAGACAAAAAACACCCAGCAAGTTTCAGAACGATGGACAAAAACCTACATACACAAATATGCCAAGTAAATACTTCACATATTTTTGGGGAAATGGACACAAATCCGTACTCCAAAATAGATGGAAGAAGTTTCTATATAATGTCTTTTCTTTTTGTAAAATACCTAACAGCCAAAGCACAGAAGAAAAAAACATTTCAGATACTGGCCATGGCTGTTTCGGCTAGAAATTCAATTTTTAGTCTTCACCATAGGGCACCTATTTGCACTCCTTCCATAGCTAGGGTACATAGGAAGGGGAAGCAAACTATAAATATCACACACCTGTTGTTAGCTAAAAAGAGCAGCATATCAATACAAAATCCTGATGCTATTTACTAAGAATCAATACCCAGTTGTCTCAGTGGCTTAATCAACAGATTTTTCACATAGAAATGATGTAAAGAGGACTATATCTCAGCAGTTTGTGAACTAAATTCACTTGCTTTATCTCCTACAAAATCAGTTACCAATTTAGATTTTAAGCATTAACACACAGTGCTTTAAAGCAATCTTTCCTCCCCCAGTTCTCTGCTATCCCAGCATACTCTTCTAAGTTTGCACTACCATCTTTGCAGTCTTTATCTCTACCTCAGTAAAAAAGCTACGATCAGAATGACAGCATTTGAGTATACGTAACACTGGAAAAAAAATCAGTTCCTCTTTCCCTTTTCTGGTGTGACAGGCCTAAGTCTTGGTTTTCCCCTCCAAAGTCCACAACTATAGTACCATGCTCTTTGGCCACAACAGTCTCATTTTAATTATGTCTCATTTATCCAACACATGTTCCTGAAGTATAGCTTTTCCACGCTAACCTTTCTGATGCTGTCCTCTCCCGTTCTTCACTTAAGCATTCAGAAATAAAGAATTTTTCATTTCAAGTTCCAAGATCCCCTTTTGATTTTTCTGGTGATTTCCAACACTGTCAAGATGGTCACAGAGTTAGAACAGAAGCCATTTCACACATGCACACACACAAGCTGGTGTTCCACTGAAGAACAACAACAACAAAAAAATTAGATGTTTCACAGTTTTGGAAGAATGAAAATTCAGCTTAACTTTCTAGACCAAACATTAATCAGAAGGGTTGTGTTTCAAAATTGCAAATAAAGAATCCGAAGAAACAGGAAATCTTTATGGATTTGATTAACATGTCTGTCAAGGAAGTGAAAGAGTATTAAACTTATCCTTCTTCACAACGCAAAATTCAGTTTGGCAAAGAACTCTGGTATATGGTTTTCAGATCACTAACCTTCATTTGTCCCCACAAAATTAGTGGTGAGAAGCAGCCTTGCATCAAGCTAGCCTTGGGAGGATTTCAGTCAAAAGGGGTTACTTCATTTCTTTAACATTGTGAGATTTCAGTCAGATAGCCTTAATAGGAAGAACCAAAGCATCAGAAACAAACATTTGGATTTCATTCCAGCAGGGTCATTGTCCATGGAAGTCAGCCAATCATCTCTGCCATTGTTAGGAACAGCTCTTGCTCCCAGTCAAAAGCAGTCCTACTTATCTTTAGTTAATGGAAAGCAAGAGCAATAAAACATACATCTAGCACTATGCTGTCCTTGCCAGTTCACTAGTCTAGCTGACGGGTTGAGCTGTGTCTGCAGCAAGAGAGCTTCCTCTTGCTGACCAATTTACAGGAAACTGCAAGAATGGACTGTAAATAAAAGCAGCACGAGAACAGCACAGCCACAGGCGAGGCAGAAAAATTAACAAAGCAACAACAAAAAAATTGAAGTAGTGTAAAAACCACTTTCCTTCAGCTGCAGCAAGCAGTCAGCTCAGTAGTCAAGTTCCACTCCAAATAATGTAAGAGTTCATAATTATATATTTCCATAAAAGCCTACAGTACAGTAAGGCATTAAAGAAGGCCACATTCTGTTAGTTTTACTGACTTTAATGAGCTTGAATCAGGAGTAGATTATTATTTTACTAATTCTACCCAACTAGTTTAATCCCAAATTTCTAGATCACAGTGGAAACACATCCACTATATTGAGAGATGATGTATGTGTCAACTGTATAATCCACAACTGCAGATTGTAAAAGAGCAAGTGTAAATTACTTGCCTGAATCCTTCATCTGCTAGATAAGGCAGTCTTGTGAAAATGTGAATAACCCTGCATCAGAATTACTTCTGCTGAGTGATCTGCAGAATAATAATTAAAAAAAAAA
>VYXH01010319.1:34662-55627 GCA_013397275.1 Burhinus bistriatus
ATCAGCAAAGGGGAGAAATGAGGCCAGAACTTCCAAAAATCCTCCTTCAATGCCAAAAGAATTTCTATTCTTTAAACTTCATTCCCTCATTCAGCTTACTTAGGAAGACCTGAAGAAGCCTTAATAACGTATTTACTTATTTAGCTATATCTATTTTAAAAAGTAGCTGAAGCCTTGATAATACATATTCAATCTAAAACTGAGAAACACTTCAGGTCAAAAAGCTTCTGAGTTTCTATTTATACACCACTGCTTTTAAGCTCTGAACATCTATGGACTTATTGTTGGCTTGGAACTTCAAAAAAGCCAGCCATGCTTCAGAGAAAGACTGTATCAATTTTAAAATAAAGTTGTAACTTTTTTGGTTGTTTCACCAAAAAGCTTGGCACAAGTCCTAGAATATGACACACTGACTTTGATTTTGGGATACGGTTAATGTCATATATTGCTCAAGTATCTATAGACCAAAATACAGCCACAAAGTATTTCCAGTATATACGTAGCTTGTAAAAATCAAGTTATGCTGTGCAGCTGGAAGAGAAGAATCTTCTGCAAACTCTCAATATAAGAACATTATCATTTAACAGATTCTCTTACATCAGCTAGCCTTGAAAAATAACCTAAGACACAACACTGATGTAAATAAGGATCGAACTAAAATCAGTACAGCTATCCTAGCATCATTTTCTATGTTGGCAATTTTATTATGAGTAGCTTTTCAAGTTAAGTTTAAGGGATTTCTACTAAATCAAAAGGCCCTTAAAAACTGTACAGTTCTTGCATTCACCCAGTGAGTTTACTATTTGTCAAGTCTATGCCAGTCAGACCATACCAGTAACGCTTGGTGTAACACTTAGAATAGAAAGCAAGTTCTTAAATATTTTTGCTGCTTATCATGTTTCTTTAAAATAAATTCAAAAGACATTATCAAGGCAAGACTTCCATTCTCATTTACTATTCAAACCAGATGGACAGGTTCTTTGTTCCTTTCAACTGTTACCTATATAAAGGTCCTTGTAAAAAAGACTGTAAATGCAGCTATGGTTATGATTAACTGATACCTTTCCTCAATGCCTGTAAAACAATTTAAACTAGATCATAGTTTAAAAAAAAAATCACATAACTGAGCAGAAGTACAAACATGATTGCCAAAGTCCTATTCCTGCAGACAGCTGTGCTGCAGACAGCTGCAAAGTGAGTGCCCCAAATATACGTAGACACTTAGAATAGGAGTTTCCACAAATTATTTATTTCCTTGACAGAAGTTTTTGATTCTAAAATATTAGAGTTGAAACAATTTTACTGCTAGGCTAGTTTGTGATGAACTGCATACAATTCTATCACTAATGTACTCATAATTGATAATTTAGTAAGCACTGCCGGACCACAAAATAATTTCTACGTACATGTCAAAACACCTTTAAGCATTTAAGTCAGCTGACCATTGGCATTTAGTAAAAGCAACACCTAAATAAAGGCTTTTAGAAATTTACAAGGAGTCAAATATCCATTACTGATTATAAAGCATATATGATCGGTAAATTTAACCAGCAGATGTCTTGCCATATAAAGTTAAGTCTGTTGTTAGGAAATCTTTTTTTTTTCTGTTTTCTTAGAATTTTACTTAAAATCAATTTAAAGAACATCAAGAGTCCAAGTGAAAAAAAGAAGAGAGGTGAAAAACCCACCTTAGAGGCCTACACTTATGTTCATCATTTTCTACCATTCCTGAAACCAAAGCATTTTGGCAAGACATACAACATCCATTAGTTCATTGTATACTATGCTTGTATAAGACTAACAAAACTTAGGTCCAAACTACTATTGCCAGTTAAATAGAGTATTTCATGTGAGTGCATCTCCAAGTCAACAGAAAAATTACTGAATATTAGCAATTTTAAAACATTCCTGCAGTAGGATATTAAAAACAACAAAAACGTGTAGAGCTTATAGAGAAAGTCCTTTTCAATGTCTATCAGCAAAAAACCGCAATGAGTAAATTTTTAAACTAACCCCAATAACAAGCTACTAATTGAATACTAAAGAAATTCAGCAAGCCCTGGTTTAGAGGAAGCATTTGGTCATGCCATCCGCCAGCCCTTCAAGTTTGTGCGTCCCTCTGCTGGTAGACTGCAGTACCTTATATTTAAAGAAATACACCTCTGCAGGCAAATGGCTGCAACCAGCACCGAAGAGGAAGCTCAACTTCTGTCAGACCCTGGGAAAACAAGACAAGTATTTCCTATTTTTATTTTGCTTGTAAAGAGACTAGTGATACAATTTAAAGCCAAAGTGTAACCGCAAAGACTCACTCTATACTTCATTGCTGTACACCACAGTAGATGGTGCTGGTTTCTTAGTAGTGATGCAGTGAAGCATCTTGGAGTTTGCTCTTCTCATGCTTGGAAACTCTGACTAGGAATCAGAATTTCAAAATAAGCTAGTAACCATGCAAGTGTAATTTATAGAATTAGAAGGCCCAACTTGTAATTGTATTGCTAATGGACAGTCCCCACCTCCAACAGCTTTGAAGCTCCTTGTGCTTAAAACGTCATGCAAGCAAGTAGGTGTACCAGAAACAAGGTTTCTTTATTCTGATTCTGATGACTGTTCCCTTTTAAATCACAATAGAGACTTCTCTAAAGCATGTTGTAAAGCAAAAGTATTTTGCCACTCCCACCTCCAACCACCCAAAACACTAAAATCAAAGGACTGAAACAGGGATGTGCACGGATTACAACGACCAGGATTTAAGTCTGCAGTATTTCATCACTTAGGTATATACTACTTTTTTTGTTTTTTTGTTTAAAAAAAATAAAATAAAAAAAAAGAACACATACACTGGAAAGAAGAATCTCTGCAAGCTCATGCTTACTTTCTACAAAAGTTGAATTTAATTGTAACCACCAGATCATGCGCAGTTGGTATTTTAGGTCAAGACTTTAATTTTAAAACAAACATACGCTGCAAGGCTGCACCAGAAAGACAGAAGTAAACAAGCAATTTTAATTTGGAGGACATGAGAGGGAACAGACATTTCATATCACTTAACCCTGAAAATGTATAATCACATGCAATGGGCCGCTTCTACAAGACAATTTCGACAATGCCATTTGAAATTACAATTTCTTTCATGGAAATCACTACTTGCTTCAGAAGTTTGACCAAAAGGGAGAAAGAAAAAAAAAAATGTATTCCCCCTTAGATCTTGTTAAAATGAACTCCAAAAGCAAGGATTAGCCCAACATTGGCGTATGCCTCTGAAGCTGTAGAGTTCCATTCAAAAGTGAGTTTACGCAGGTCTATTTTCAAGTACAGAAGACATGCATATGCAATAGTTCGTAAGACATGAAGAACAACATTCTTATTTTACAACACAGATCACAGTTTGCCTCATCAAATATATTACTGGTGTAGTGCCAATGAAGTTTGCAGAATGGCTTCACAAGAGGTGAATCCACAACCTACTTTAAGAGTAACAAACACCTGAAAGTAAGATAGGCCAAAGGCAAGGAGCTAAAATACAAGTTCTAGATCCTTGCTTTCCATCTGGTCTTGACATCACTTAACTCTTCTCTTCCAATCATCTCCTTTTCTGACCTGTCTTGAAAGTCAAGATGTATACTCTTACAAAAGCCTTTATAAGGGTTAACTCATTCACACCGGGAAAAAGACTTCAAAAAACTAAAGATAATGGGAATGGATTTAGTGGTACTGCACATGTAAATCAAAATGCTTCCTAGCATTGTCACAGAATAGAATCATAGAATAGTTTGGGTTGGAAGGGACTTTTAAAGGCAATGTACTCCAACCCCCTCCTGCAATGAGCAGCGACATCTTCAACTAGATCAGGTTGCTCAGAGCCCCACCCAGCCTGACCCTGAATGTTTCCAGGAATGGAGCATCTACCACCTCTCTGGGCAACCTGTGCCAGTGTTTCACCACCCTCATCGTAAAAAATGTCTTCCTTCTATCTAATCTGAATCTAGCCTCTTTTAGTTTAAAGCCATTACCCCTTGTCCTATCACAACAGGCCCTGCTAAAAGGCCCTGGTGATTATTAATATTTCAGAGGAGGAAAAAAAAAAAAAGAAAAAAAAGAAAAATGCTGTAAGGCATCCAGTTTAGTGCACAGTGATTGAGAAGCTGGGAATACAGAAATCCATCTCAGACTCCAAGATCTCCGTCTCTGGCACTTCAAATGACACCAGCAAGCCTCTGAGCTGCAAATTCTCAGGCTGGAAGAATAGTCTATACCTTTGTCCAGGTCTTACACTCTTCTGTAAGCAATCCTCAGATCTGACTCCATGCAGCCATTCCTATTGTCCCATCAAGTGCTCCAAAAGTAAAAAAATAATAATCTGTAAACTAGAGCATTCATTTTAAAAGATATTTCCATTTCCTTCCCACTGACTTCTTTTTTAAACTAAGNTAGTTTGGGTTGGAAGGGACTTTTAAAGGCAATGTACTCCAACCCCCTCCTGCAATGAGCAGCGACATCTTCAACTAGATCAGGTTGCTCAGAGCCCCACCCAGCCTGACCCTGAATGTTTCCAGGAATGGAGCATCTACCACCTCTCTGGGCAACCTGTGCCAGTGTTTCACCACCCTCATCGTAAAAAATGTCTTCCTTCTATCTAATCTGAATCTAGCCTCTTTTAGTTTAAAGCCATTACCCCTTGTCCTATCACAACAGGCCCTGCTAAAAGGCCCTGGTGATTATTAATATTTCAGAGGAGGAAAAAAAAAAAAAAAGAAAAAAAAGAAAAATGCTGTAAGGCATCCAGTTTAGTGCACAGTGATTGAGAAGCTGGGAATACAGAAATCCATCTCAGACTCCAAGATCTCCGTCTCTGGCACTTCAAATGACACCAGCAAGCCTCTGAGCTGCAAATTCTCAGGCTGGAAGAATAGTCTATACCTTTGTCCAGGTCTTACACTCTTCTGTAAGCAATCCTCAGATCTGACTCCATGCAGCCATTCCTATTGTCCCATCAAGTGCTCCAAAAGTAAAAAAATAATAATCTGTAAACTAGAGCATTCATTTTAAAAGATATTTCCATTTCCTTCCCACTGACTTCTTTTTTAAACTAAGCCGTAATGACTTATTCCAGCCAAAGCCTGAATCTAGCAGAAGCCTGGAATTCTGTTACATACACTCTGCAGTCCAGTTTGATTATTTCTGCTCCACTTCCTTTTAATTTGAAGATGCTTCTTGGCATCACATTAACCTATCTTAGAGAACTTGCTTCTTTTCAAATCCTTTCTTAAACATCTAATAGTATTGTCTATACTTTCCATTCTTACGGTCACATCAAAGTTGGTCCAAAGAACATTTAGCGGACTCCTGGCCTCATTGACTTTTCAGTTCCAAAACTTATTTTTATTTATTACACACACTATAAATAAATATACATAAAATTCCTATCTACACAGTTCCTAAAGAAATGGTATATGTTATAAACTCCAGCAACCCTACTAATCTTAGCAAGATGAGCTACAAGGAATACATTGCCTTTGTACACCATTCTTTCTTAAGAAGTTTTTTTTTAAAAGCTCTTTCAAAACAGTGCAGCCAGATTCCTTACAGACATGAACTGGTTGTGATATAAGGGCACTCTTCTTTATGACCTCCAAAAGCTTATGCTTTGTGCAGTGTCTAGAACTAATAACCATTATCTCCAAGAAGTCCACATAGCATTCTTTCATTTCCAAGTTTTGGTAGCCTATAAAATTCATGCTTACTCTTACGTATGGAGCATAAAATGTTTCCAGCAGAAGCTTTTACAATATTTACAGATTGTCTTCCTGCTGTACACATCCTAGATTTTCTTAATGCATTCTAAATACGAGTCACTTCTACACAATGAAGAGCTGAAGCTGGATTTCACTTGCACAAAGGAAATTCAGGAATTTGGGTCAATGGGATTAGTCCTGTTTCAACCTAAGTAATCAAACCTGACATCTTTGTATAGTAAATACAACAACAGTTAACCCAGACCCAAGCCAAATGACAGATCATACATATCACTGCTGCATTGATTCAGCTGTGTGCATTACTGGCACCGCAAAATAAAAGGAAGGTCTACAAATCCTGGGCTGAAAAGAAGAAAGCGCTATTTCTGCATACTTTTAAAAAATAATGGCATTTGTGACATTTTATATAGCATTTGAAACCATACAGACTGATACACTTCACATCCTCTAAAAAACTGCACTTACAAACATGTGTTTGTAGTACACATCTACACTTTGAGATAGTTAGTATGTACAGCCACACCAGAGGTAGCAGGATCCTTGCCCGTATATCACACTCCCTTAAACCTGCCAGGGTTAAGTGCTACGTGCTTACAATAGTGGAAGCAAACACTGGATGGTTGGAAACCTACGCCATGCCCCATGCCACTGCCTGGAATGCTATCCTGGGCCTTGAAAAGCACATCTTATGGCAACACGGCACTCCAGAAAGAATTGAGTCAGACAACAGGATTTATTTTAAAAACAATCTTATAAGTAACTGGGCCAAAGAACATGGTATTGAGTGGATATATCATATCCCCTATCACGCACCAGCTTCTGGGAAAATTGAGCAATACAATGGACTGTTAAAAACCACCCTGAAAGCAGTGGGGGGTGGAACCTTTAAAAACTGGGACAAGCAATTAGTGCAAGCTACCTGGTTAGTTAACACCAGTGGATCCATCAATCAAGCCAGTCCTGCTCAGTCAGACATTTTACATACTGCAGAAGGGGATAAAGTCCTTGTGGTGCATGAACGGAACCGCTTAGAAAAAACTGTATGGGTTTTTCCTACTTCAGGCAAAGGCAAACCCATTCATGGGACTGTTTTTGCTCAAGGACCTGGATTTACTTGGTGGGTGATGCTGAAGAACGGAGAAGTTTAATGTATACCTCAAGGGAATTTAACCCTGGGTGAGAATACTCAATTCTGAGCTGTATGATGTTGATTGTTATATAATACTAACACTGTAAGTGTTTTTCAGGATAACAGAGTGGTGATGAAACCTGAGCTAGCGTCATCAGGTGGTGTCCAGAAAACTCTTCAAGGTGGACGTGCTACCTGTGGGCACAAACCACAATGAATTTCATACCATCTTTCCTGCCCTAAGTGTCTGCTATGATAGAGGAAATCCTGCAACTTAACAAACTTGTGTATAAAGATGAATCATAAATGAGTGACCTGTGTGTGTATATATATATACACATGTCTGTATATATATGTGTATATATTTGATGGATAAGAAATAATAGTAATCTGAGCACAACGCAAATGGTATGGAGTAAGGGGTGGAATGTCCTGGTTTGAGGTAAAACAGAACCCATTTTCTGTTTTGTAATTTTACTTTGCAGCTAAGCCTCTTCTAATTAAGTGAACTTTCAGAAATTATCAGGATATTGTGCAAAAACTGTTTGCTGTCAAGGTAATAAGACCTGATTAGTTGCAATTTATGGCAAGGAATGGTATGCAGAGAGGCTCCTGCTTATACTTACTGCTATAGCAACCAAGGCCAGCTAACTTTGTTATTTGCCCTGTTGGAGGATCGGAAGCGGAAAAGCATAGAGGGGTCACACCTGTGGGGAGGAGTGGACAGGAGAGGTGACCCAAAACTGACCAACAAGGTATTCCATCCCATCAGTATCACGCTCAGTATAAAAGCTGAGGGATCAAAGGGGTCAGCCCTCTTCCCTCAGTGACAAGTGTCCAAGGAGGACTCTGCCTGTTAGTCTGCCTTTGATCCCGATCCGTGTATTCCTGAATCCAGATCCAGAATCCAGCTCCCATCTGTTGCTGAGTCTAGTCTGGGACTTTCCCCATGCCTGTCAGTGATGCAATCATCATCCTGGGAGCTTGAAATGGTTTTGTATATCATAAAATGGTTTAGGTTGGAAGAGACCTTAAAGATCATCTAGTTTCAACCCCCCTGCCATGGGCAAGGACACCTCTCAATATTGTATATATTTCATTATTTTATTTTTTTTAAAAAAATATTAATTTATTAATATTTTCATTAAAGTAGTTTAGTTTTTTTCCAAACTTCTCTCTCTCTCTCCCTCCTCTCCTTGGAGAGAGGTGGGGGAGAGCATCTGTCATTTGTTTTCAGTGGTCATTCCAGCCCAAACCACGACACTGCAAAAAGAACTCTCAGTTTTAGAGGCATGCTAGAAGGTGTTAGAAATACATGACTCAGACCAAAAAGCCTCCTCTTCCTCCAGAAAATATCCTCCAGACAATCTTCCAGAGCATTCTAGTCATTTAATGTTAACTATTAAGCCACTATTTTAATGAAAGACATTTCCCAGCTTATGATGGCGTTCATTTTCAATTTCTGCCATGTACATCTCCAGCCGATCAAAACCTAACAGTCCCAATGCTTCTAACTAAAATTCCTATTACATACTTGAAAAAGTTTTGTTTACAAAATTTTATAAAATATTTCTAAATTTAGCATCACAGGTTAGCAAAGATTTTGATAGAATCACAAAAGCATATACACGTTATATGATAAACCAATGGAGATACACAATTGATAGACTAAGCATGGTATTTGCTCCAAAGAATCACTTTAAAAAAAAGGAAAATTACAAGAAACAGTCTGGTTATTCACCTAGTCATCTCATCTCAGAGAAATAAAATCATCCTTATGTTTATCAAAGACACATCCTGAAGAACAGCTTGTTTTAGACAAAGCTGCAGACTCTTTCCACCTCCTGTTCTTCAGGTTATATTCCATCTGTATCTGTGCATGTTTATATACATATACACATTATATATGTAGCATAACATGTGGGTATTTATGAATAAAATCCATTCTTTGAAATCAACCACCTTTAACAAAAAGTAGCATAATACTACAGTTTTGATTAACAATGCCAGTTTTGCTTTTATGGCTATTTTGTTTTTCTTGGAGAACAGATGGCGGTTGGATTACTCCAGCTATAACACGGTACCAAATTTTTCTAACTATACATCCATTTTTATTTGCATCTAAGCAAGAACAAGTATTAAGATATCAGAGCAGTAGTTGTTCCTCTTCCAAAAGTCTCTTGTGTGGATTCTCTCCCCAAGAAAAAAGAAAAGTAGCAAAAACATTAACTTACAGATTCAATAATCTTCAGTTGACCTATTTTTAAAAGAATAAGTGAAATTGATCAAAAGACATAATAAGACTTCTCTACCTTTTAAATCCAGATAAGACATTTACAATTGTAATAACAGTTAGTAAACACTTTCCTTGGGGTTTTGTTTGTTTGGTTTTTTAAATGGGCAACAGGAAAATAACAACAAAATCATTGTGCTTCACTTCCATTGCTCCAGTGCCACTTTCTCTCCTATGCAGTCTACCAGAGAAACAGCAGCTGGCACGGACAAGTAGAACTGCAATAGTTATAGTTTAATTGAATGTGAAAAAATAAGCCTTAAGTCAGAAAGGATAGAGAGAGTACCAGAAAGTATTAAGACCAAAGTATACACAACTGATCTTGAAAGTGTTCTTGCTATGTACTGTATACCTTGAAATCTTAAAAGTTTGATTTTTTTTTGCTGGTTTGGAATGCTATATAGATTCGCTTTATCATTTTTCATTCCACTTTGTCCGAGATGCAACTGTTCAGCTAGAAATCACAAGGAATCTATTCTCCAAGACTCATCATCCCTTTTGATATTTTGGCAGTTCTACAGAACACCATCCTTAATACTTTTCACTTCAGTACAAGCTCCTCCTTTTTCTACGTGATGTTGCCGAAACATCAGCAACAAACATAAAACAAAAACAATCAACATAAAACCATCAGACCTTAGGACACCAGACTTAAATAGTGATATAGTTTATTTTCTTCTTAGCACATAATTATTAGAACACATCAGGCTTGCAATTGCTTTTTATGTGGACTCATGCCAGAGTATAAGGCCAAGTTCATATTTGGTTTTCACTTGTAAGCTGCTCAAAAACCTAAAAACCCAACAATAAAATTTTTTTTTTTTTTAAAAAAAGGGAACACTGGCCAACATCACTACTACAACTGGTAAAGATTGTGTGGGAGACAGACAGAACTTTCTCAGAACTTTTGTTTCCATAAGAAGGTAACAATAACACTTCACAACTCCTGATTCATGTGTGAGGTGTGTTTCTTCCACATACCTTTTCAATTAAGACAGACCAGCAAGTGCATTTAGAGCAAAATCCTACCAGATCACTAGACCATGCACTTTTCATCATCTCCTTAGGGCTACAAAAATTACAGGAAATGAGTAACACGTGGCAGTCAAATGACTTAGCATGTTGACCAGAACAGCAGAAATATCATAGGCATAGATCTACTCATCTCATTAACTTACTCCTTGCTATCTGAAATGGAAAAGAACACTCCAGGACAGAAGGGAACTGTATAAAGTTGCCAAATGACGTTTCAAGCAAAAAGACCTCCATTTGCCACATTTCATAGCAAAGACACTGCTGCAAATCCCTTGGCGCTCTCTCAATAAACAAAGCCCATCAGTCAAGTGCCACATTCCTTGGAGCAAGATCTCCAACTCTAGAAGAAGAGACCTAGCACCCAATTCAATAGCCCAGCGGTGAGCTTCCTACTACCAAGTAATCATTAAATAGTATGATATTGTTGCAGCCCATTAGATCAGAGATTAGTACATCTTTAGTAATTAACAGATTTGTCACTAATCCCTTGCCACCTGCCAACCCAATTTTGCTAGGGAGCTGAATGCTACAGTGCAAGCACACGGGTGACATCAGCAGTACTGTGACACCCTTCTCTTCTGCTACAATACCCTTCTACCCCTGGCAGTCCTCTCATTCCTCTAGGACTAATGAGCCACAGCATCAGCCAGCTCTGCTAAGCAGAAGAGCTGCCAGCCAGCAGGGAGGAGGAGGAACAGAACTGCTCTTCACTGTGGGAGTAGGGATGCCATGCAGCTGTGGAGAAACAGTCTGGCAGCAGAGGCAGAGTGCCAATATGACAGATAGTTTCTGGACTTAATCACTTTGACATCATTTAGTACTGTGTACCTTTGGAAATACAGTATTCCATCTTATCAACATTGTTTCCATCATTATTAGAAAGGTTATCTGCACGTCAAAGCTAAAGATGCAAGATCCAGCAAATTCACACATTCCTCTGATAACGCTTCAATTTGCCTCTTCAGACACTCAGATCAGAGGCTTTCTGAACTACAACCATACAACCATCTTCACAACAACTGTGGTATTTGCTCAGGGACAGAAATAAGGGCAGCGGGGGGAGGGGGAAGAGTGTGTCCAAATGACTCATTGAGGCTTTAAGTTCAGAGGGAAAAAAGAATTTCACTGCAAGTTCTTCCCATAAAAGCTTCCCACAAATACAATAATTTCCTCTAAGTAGCTAGAGAACAGTTGGGCTATCTAACTCTGTTCTAGTTTAAACATGAAAAGTACATTTAAAATATTCCCCTTTCCCTTCCAAATTTCCCTGCCTCCCCCACTGCACAGTCACACATCAAGTATTTATCTAGCATAATTCCAGCAGTCAGCCATGCTTAATTTACTCGAGTGAGAGTACCCACACAAACTTACTGATGTGGAATAAATTTGGGCCACACTATGCATCATCTTATTATTTGTTTGAGTTCTCCTAAATCTAGGATCACAATTCTGTTGTATATAATGCCATTAGCATTCTTCAAGGTAGTTTTCTTCCTCCAGCTCTTTAGGGGGAAGAGAACTACTAATCTTATAGCAAGACTCGTTTGCCACTGCTGCAATGGGTATTTTGTCTTCTCAGAAAACCCCTTCTGGTTAGTGTTCTGTTGAGTATATTCACCTATTTACGGTCCTAATGCAAGTCTCCAGCAAGAAATCAAAGGTAAGTGCTCTCTCCTAGATACCAAACCACGGACACTGCACAGGATTGATTGTCCTACCGTCCTACAGGTGATATGTCCACTTTGACAGCAGAAAGCCTGTTTCTCCACACAACACGTACAAAAGTCTGTATACACAAATCCCACTCCTCTCACTCAAAACTATGCAGTGCTTTGGAAACATATCTACTTGGCATGATAGTGGAGTCCGATTAACTTGACTGAAAAATTACAGTGGAAAGCTTGAATGTTTAAGCCTGACTAATTAAAGGCAATTAACAGCTGCAGAAGCTCAGTAGCTGCATAAGTCAGGTCACTCTTTTGCCTGAAGATAGCTTGAAGTGCCTCATTTTGATTAGTTAACTTTACAGATCAGGTCAATCTTGAATTAGCTAATCATAAGCCTTTCATCTGTCAATAGGACCTGTAGGCTCAGTCTAGGTTTCTTTGTGCTAAATTTCTCTTTACATCACTATCAGGACATACGTAGAAAAAATGCTAATCCTTACAAGAAGGTACAGAAAACAACAAAAAGGAAGACTAGCTCTTACACAAGCCTATGTATCTAAAGTGTACAGCTTTGCTAGTATAAGGAAATACCAGAAGCTGACTTCAGTACATAGCCTTGGTCAAAACAGCACGATTGCTAGATTTGTGTAAAAGGGTTAGGAGCGCATGGAATGAAATCAAAATGTTCAGTAGCAGCCTGTGCCATCTCTGCAATAAGATCATACCACAGTGCTCCAAGATAAGAGGTGCTTTCACTTGAGGAAATAACTGTTTTGCAATTGCAATACATTGAACTTCGTCTCTTCAGAGTGTATAACAAGTTCCAGCTTGGTCTAGGAGAAACAAACAATTATGTGACATGTTGTAATAGAATTACTGTTAAGTAACATCAAGGTAATGATTTACTCTTTTTAGTAGGGTTGTCACAAGATTAGAGACTAATAATTTAAGCCTCTAATTTGGTTGCAGGAACTAGCTCTCAAGGTTAACTACATTCTAGTTTGAATGCTAACCTCAGCACTTAGATGCATGCAAGCAACTTCTGCTGAAATTAAGGGGAATTAGGTGGACTTTGAGGTGAAATTTGTAAGGATGTGGCATTTAAACCAAAACTTTTTACTTTATAGAAGATTTTTAACAAGTTTTACAAATACACCAATAGAGAGATTTTCCCTCGCTCATGTCAGAATATTAAGAAGTACAGTAAGTCTTGTAAAATAATTTAAGAGAACTAATAAAACACAAGATGAAGGACCACGTCAAAGAGATTTTAATTTGGTATATAAGATGTACACGCAGACATTGAAAGGAAATTGCAGATCAAATCTAGTTTCTACTTCTATAGGTTCAACATGGTATAACCTCAAAAAATCGTAATTTGTGAGACACTTAAACTCAAAATTTTTGTTTTTTCCCCTCCTCAATAGACTACCATTTATTTAATAGGAAAATATGCAAATATTTATAAAAACGACCATTTCCAGAATGATGATTAATGTCTATTGCTGCAGCAGCTGAAGTTAAAAATAGAACGGGGAAACAAAGCTTCCTACCAAACCACTTTTTTTTTTTTGGTGTGTCTTACAAGCCATATTTCACCAGACAAGACCGAGGTACTGCCGACATCATCTGCTTCCACCCCTCTTCTTCCTTTTTTGTTACTAAGCAGCTATTACATAAAAAAAGAAAACGAGTAACACATACTTTTACACTTACTAGAATCTGCTTCAGGATTCGAGATGCTGCCCTGAAGTGCTGCATAAATAAAGATACAGACATTTCAGCGACTGATTTCAGCAGAATAAAGCTCTCCTAGAGAGCAAGAAGCTCATTTGTCTGGAGAAGAACTGAATATGAAAGTGGAAACTGACGTGTTAAGTAAGATTTCCCTCCTTCAAGGGTTCTTGGTTCTTATTTTGCATTTCTTTAAATGAAAAACTCAATGCTAGTACTAAGACGAAGCTGTAGTTATTTAAAGTCACCTCAATTTAAGAACATTTAGAATTAACTCTTGCTTTTGTTTAAGGATTAATTATTAAATTGCACAGCAGAGGTTCATGGTTCACCTAAATAGGAAGACTGCCACCTAAACTAGACCGCACCGTATTTCCATTTGTTCAAGCAGAATAACACCAAAATATACAGTTCAGCTGGCAGTTCCAGGTTGGTTAACCAAAACAATGAAAAAGTACATTTACACTCAGTAACAATGGAGTTCGAGTTCCTGAAGCCCAATCAAAATTCACATTCTTGTCCAAACAGAAAGAAAACTCATACATGCAGACTACATTTCCATCACCCAGTACGTTTCATGTATTTTTTTTGACCATACAAGTACTAACCTAGGAATCCTAAATCTTCCTGCTTCCTTCTACTTTTCTCTCCTCTTGTTTATTATTGTTATTCAAACTCCTGAGAAATCTTTTGCTTTTAGTCATGTCTCTGTTATGCCTAAATCACCTTTCATGATGAGTCTTGCAGCACATTTCCCATCACCTCTCCCTCTAGTCAACACTTAGACAAACAAAGATCTCTGAGGTAGCAACAATTTGAGACACGCACACTAGTGCCACTGCACTCTCCCAGCCTTTTCTTCCCAGGTACTGCCAGAAGCAAGAATGAGGAAAATAATTCAAATTCCAAAATGCAGGTTATTTTTCTACAGCAAGTTGGGACTAATCACTTAACTGGAACTTAGCAATCAGTGTTAAGTCAGGGTGCTGGAAATTTACAAATTAGCTCTAAGGCAGGAGATGAACTGTAACATAAAATACTAATAGCCAGTGATAAGAACTGGGTCCTTCAATAAATTTCTGGCCTACATATTGCTGCTCCTCCTCTGCTCTCAGTGTGAGCAGCCACTGCCTAGAAGCACTGATCAGTCAGTGTGGGGTTTAAACTCACCGAAACTATACTGAAACTGATACAGTGCCTAAATTCTAGTATCATTGAAGTACTGCTCCATATATGTGAAAAGCATATTGCGGTATTGTTGCACAGCACAGTTAAAAATAATTGGTAAGATACATAGATGATCCACCTCCAGTCTTTCTGTCATGCCATAGGTTTTGACAAAGAACAGAGAAAAAAACAAAAACAAAAACAAAAAACCCATCTCTGTCTGAAGACTCAGGCCACAGACTGTTACCACTCATAGGTATGCTGAGAACAGCAAAAAGACAGCAGTACACTTATAGTATAGAGGGAATGGGGGCAGAGAAGGTGAACAACCAAAAGAAAAGTGAACACACTAAAGAAAGGATGACTACACCCTGACATAGTGAGTCTCAACCCACATGACAAAAGGCAGTTGCTCCAGTCTGTGAAACCGTTATCTCCTTTACTGGGCAAAAATGATGCTCTCTCTATACAGAAACTCGTAACTAAATTCAAACTCTGAGAACTGAGATAATTTGATGAACTGTCAACTCTGCAGAAGTGTCCAGAGTTTTGGAAAGGCATCCTTATTTATCATATGTAAGAAGTACTCAATGTTGTCAACTACTACATTTGAGTCTTGCTTCTTTTAAGGCTTCAGCTACTATGCTGAGGGATTTTAGTTTCTGGGTTTTTAAAACAGCACATTATCGTTCCAATTAGAGGAAAGGCTTAAAACACACAGTACAGGCACCCTGAAATAAAGTGAATAATAAATGCTTGCTTAAAATATATACAACTCCCTCTTCTTAGGGACCTCATTTGCCACCTTTGCATGGTTGTTTGGTGTTCCTGCCGAAAAGAAGAGAATTGTCAAGTTTCAGGGGTTTGGTGCTCACAAGAGTTAGTTATTAGTCAGCATGGCCACCAGATTTAAAAAAAAAAAAAAAAAAAAAGAATTAAGGCTGATACTTCGTTCAGTTGTTGCTCAAATACAAGTTCCAATGGCAATTCCATTTTCATATTTTGAGGAAACCATCTGGAATGAAATATTTCCTGTTTGAAGAGCCCTTACAGGTGAGCTCATGATTAAAAGCATAAATCCGAGTTTCTCCTAGTACTGTCATTTATGGCAAAGCTGAAGGGATAATGAAATAAAAGCCTTGGTTAAATACGTTTGGTAACTTTTCTATTTGGGGGTTGTAATATATTCCCTGCACTGAAACAATCAAGAATATCAATGAAGTGTTTTACAGTGATATATGCAAGTCCTTTGTGCATCCATGTGTCAAGAGGAGATGATACGGTACACATAAATAAAGTTTAGTTGCAATGTCTACTACATTAAGCAACAACAATCATAACCTGTTCACATGGACCACTCTAAAGTTTTTGTAAAGTGATCTCAAATCTATGTGCAGGTATTAAGTTTTCTAAATGTTCCGTGACAGAGTGAAAGCCATTTCCATGGTGTAAAAGTCTCCTTAGCCACCTTAATCCATTTGGAATTACCAGGAATTACCACAGTCATCCCTAAGTGCTCACACACTACAAAATACACTATCATCGCCTACATAAATTAGACTCAGTCATACTATAAAGAATAGAACCCAAAACTCCAGTCTTCCTGCTCTACCATATCAAGGAGAATGGTCTACAGTGACAAAAATGATCTCATGTTTTTATAAGTCACAATAGAGTGGTTGCATTTAGCTACGGAAAAAGCATTTACCTTTTAAAAACGTAAAGATACAAAGCTAGTTTGAATTGAGAAGTTCCTTGTTTGACAAATTAACACTTGAAGAGCACGGGCGGGGAGGGAAGACACCTGCATTCCCTGGAAGACAGAAGAGACGTCATGAATCCAATGTACCTACTGTTCCATTAGGACAGAAGCATGATCCTGTATAATCCTGATCATACATGATTAATGATGTACAGTTTGTCAGTCAATGTTATAACTTATGAGTAAATAAAATCGAAATCCAGAAGGCTTCAACCATAACCAGTTGAACAGTGAGAATTTTCAAACAAAGAGAATGAAAACAGGAGTTCCCTAGCCTTCTTGGAGTTTTACCTGTCACCTTTTCAGAAAGATAAGATTGTAAGGATGTAAAGGTCTGCTTTCCCTACCTCTGGGCAACTACAGATATGAAGATTAATCCAGCAACAAAAATCAGCAAGCAGCTATTCCTAAACTTAGCCAAAGATTTGCTTAATTCACACCAGCTATCTAGCTCAGCTCTTTACAACCGTTTTAGGAGACAGATCCAGGATGCCCACTTTCCATGAAGCTAAGATTTGCCAGAACTACTTTAGAAAGAGCCCTAGCTACAGATTAGGTGTCTCTGAATTAGTCTGGTTAAAACAGCCTATGACTGCAGCAGGAAGATGTAACAGGAATCCTTACAATAGGCATGCAAGCTATTATCTTCTCTGCTCCTAAAAACAAAGTTTGCAGGAGCTGAAGACATAAGCATCGCCAAGATCTGATTTGTGAATGACTGTAATTCCTTCTCTGCACTGTACATCATCTTTAAATATTGTTCTGCCAAAAGATACTCAGATACATCTAACTACTGCAATAACAACATCTTGGAAAAGCTAAGAAATTGGTCGTTACTGGAAATGAGCTGGCATGCAAGTAAAATAAATAGTTTATTTCAGTTATGCTGGTATGCTGGGATAGGGGATGAACAACATTCAGGTCTGTTTCCACAGGAAGTCACGTCTCTGCATTCTCCTGTAACTATTGCCCTGTTTAAAATTCATCCCTTACCTCAGGAAAAATAGTTTTCAGATTCCTGCATGTGTTAAATGAAACGTGGACTCTTCAATCACCTTTCTTTTTAACAAAGAAATAAGAAATTCAACATATGATTTTAGGGAGAAGAGGCAAGATTGAAAGAAGCCTTCAAACAGGTCTTGGAGAAATACTGTGGAGACAGCATACTGGTCTTAAGAAGTACGGTGTACCAAGAATTCTGTTATATGCTCTAGTTTAGTCATCTATCCCAAGCAAATAACCTAATGATACATATGCTTGTAATAAATAGCATGATAAATAATTCCTTAAAGTTTACAATGATACTCAGTGTAGTTATAGTGATAAAAACTTCAGAACCTTCAATTCTTTCCTCAACACATGACAAAAGGCATAACTTGTCTAGACGTTCTAGCATAAGATGAGTAGAAGAGGAATTGATTAACAGGAGTTAGCAATGGTCCATAAATATTAGAGGAACAGACAGTGACATACGTACATGTGAAAACTGTGTAAAAAACGCACATTCCATTTAGTATCATATTTACAGAAATGTGTTGTGTCTCTCAGATTACCTCCGAGGCTGCCTTAAGTCCCTCTGATTTCCAGACACTGTTTGTTCCACTACAGTACAGGTTCAAAAGCAAATGCGAAGCAACATCATCAGGAAATGCCTTCATGGAATAAGTTTACCTTAAAAAATGGCCAGAAGAATGCTTAGCTATGCAAGAGAGGAATAGCCATCTAGGAGGTTGTTTTCTCGCCTCCCTCAGAAATCCCCATCAGAAGACAAAATGCGTTGTGGAAGAGTCCAGTACTTTCAAATCTAAACAAAACCAGTTTACTCTGGAAGTCCCCTGGTAACTGTTATGAGTCCTCACCATTGTTTACAGAGCTATCGATCAATTCTGCTGAGAGTCTGAGCCTGTATGAACTTTCTTGCAAGGTCTGATAGAAGTAATAAGCCAAGTTCCTGATCCTACAGTAATACAAAATAACATTTTTACAAATAATAGGGTTACTTACATCTGCAAGTACTTTTAAGATCTTGTTGCTTAAGCCAGCAACAATTGACACAATACTTGCAGGGCTGCACATTCCAAACAACTTATGAAACTGCTGGATAATCTGACGAAAGCGTAAGTTACCCATTGTCTAACATCTCATGCCAAAGAGACAGGAAGACGTACCAACACTAAGTCAATGTTGTCAAGTTAAAACACATACCCCTCTATTACTGCAATCTTACTGTATTGTAATGCATAGCAATAAATGTACTAACAATCCAAGGGCTACAGAACGAAGAGCAATTAATGCAGCCACCAGGGTTTGAGTGTCAAAGGCACTTTTCCTACAGGTAAAATGACAAGTACGTACATGCCTTTTGGTCATCCATGTTTGTGTTTTAGTGTTGCAAAGAGCAAGCTGACAGTTCTTAATGCATTTCCATTTCTACTTAGTATTCATTACCAAAGTGGCTGCCATGTTTGGGTTACTATCAAAGGAGACTGCTCCATGACCACTTAGGTAAGAAACTGAAGGAGACTTTTCATGCCCCCTGTTTTGGGTGGGGTTTTTTGTTTTGGGATTTTTTGGTTGGTTGGGTTTTTTGTTTTTGTAGGCTGACAACAGCCTACAGTTTTCTAACAACAAAATTAGATTGGAAGTCTGGTCTTAGAAGTACAGGGGATTCATCTGCCTGTGGGAGCTTACAGATTCACGGTCAACTGATCAGATCAGCCTCAAACACAGGAATTCTCACTCAGACAGCCCTGCCTGAGGTGCCTGCAAAAATTTATCTTGGTGTATTCATTCTTACCGGTTTGAAAACCATAAACCTTTTCCAGAATTGGCATCTCTGCATCTTCCTTCTTTATAACTTTAAAAAAAAAAAAGCTCTTTATTTTCTGGGTGTTGTAGCATGAAGTTTGTCATGCTTTGGAGTGAAGTTTATAGAAGCTGGTAGATTTTAAAACAAAAATTACAAACAGGAAACAGCATTTAACCCACCGCTAGGCTGACCCAGTACTGACTCCTCAGTAATGGAATATTGGCAAGGGGTATCTATTAATCAGCTCTCTTGCAACAGCAAGATGGCTCCAAAATACAGTAACAGGAAGGGAAAGAAACATGTTATGCCTAAAAGAAAAACAGAAAGCTAATTCTACTTTTGCCTGTAGCATGAAAGAGGTACATGAATGAAATAAACTGCAGAGGCTCCAGCTCTACATTTCCTGCACAAATACAACTAAAATAAACAGAAGAGGTGTATAATTATTCAGATCTGAATTTGTTTCATAACGGCTAAGACACTAAGAGCAGAGTGAAAGTGGAAATTTGGTTTTCACAATAGGAAACATATCAGTTTAATGCAACTAATTTCACATAGGAAACTAAAGTCCCAGCAGCGTACCGGCCAGCAGGAGCGCATACACCAGTGGGAGAGGCTCTTTGACATCCACTAATTAGACAAGGTACAAGGCCAGGTCAGTCCCACTACTGACTTAATTCTTTGCTAGTGTCATCAAGACCCAAGAAAAGAGGTCTTAGCAGACAGAATGGTAGGAGGGGAAACATTCATCCACCTTCTCAATTCATTCCGGACAGCTGTATCCTTAAGTTGCTACCAACCTGCACCGGTCACTCGTGGGATAAAAGCTGACGAATTAAACAAACACTGGCCGGGTATCTTTGCTCTCTACTGATACAAGATGTAGGCAGTTTGCACAGAGCCTACACCTGCAGATGAACGGGACCTTCAAACATAAACAGAGGTGACAGCGTGACCCAAGTAAGGGTGAGGGGGCTTCAAAGATTGAAAGGGCTTGAAGAAGACGACAACACTAAAGAAAATCCTGTCAAAAATGCATTTATGCTCTATATTTCGTCTCCAAAAAGTTTTGCCTCACCCTTTAATGTACATTTATATTATCACTGGAAATTACTACTAATGCTCACAACACCAAAGCCACAACACAACGTAAGAGGAGAAACAGTACAGCTCCTTCACCTTTTCCTTCCTGAAGGAACGCCCCCCCCCTCGCCCCCGCAATGAGACTTTCCTTCCCACACGGGCGGACGCACACAGCCACGCTGACCCCGTCCCACCTTCCACCGGCGGACGACCCAAGCGGCACCGCACCGAAGGCGTCAACGCAGGGGACGGGGAGACACGAGGCGCCCTCTCGCCCTCCCCCTCACAGCGGCGGGAACGGCACCTCCCCCAGAGCCGCGCTGAGGGCTACCCACGCTGCCACAGACGCGCGGCTGCCCAGGGACACAGCCGGACCGACGGAGGCCGGGGAAGCTTCCCGAAGTCCTCGCGAGGGAAAGCGGCCGCTCCCGAGCGCCTCAACGCCCGAGGAGTTTCCCGGCGCCCTTCGGCACGGCGCTGAGGCAGCCAAGCGGCGGCGGGGGTGGGGAGGAGACGTGGACACGCGCGAG
>VYXH01010319.1:56004-91279 GCA_013397275.1 Burhinus bistriatus
TCACCCCCGCCCCGCAGCCCGGCCCCCGCGCCCAGCGCCCTCCCCTTCCTTCACCTGCCGGGACGGACCCACCTTCCTCACGCGGCCGGGGCCGCGCCGTCCCTCCTCGGCTTGCCGTGGGGCGGAGGCCGCTGAGGGAGGGAAGGGCTGGGTGGGGAGTGGGCCGGGCTGTACAACGCCGTGCCGAAGCAGCGGCCGTTTGTGCCTGAAGAGGCTGCTCTGCCCTGCCAGGGTCCGGTTTGAAAGGCGCAGCCGCCGCTCGGCTCGGTCGGGGCTGCGTGTGCTGAAAACTTTCCGCGGCTTCGTGAGCCCTGTCGGTGGCGGCCACTATCTCAGGCCTTTGAAATGCAGGGATAAAAGTCGCAGCCCCAGAGGACGTGACTTGGTAGCATGGGGTTTTTACCTGACTGACACCAGGGTCTGCCACAGGTCCCTACCTGGAAGACACCAGGGGCGGGGAGAAAGCAGGTTGCAACGTGCTTGGAAATGGTGAAGATCATTTGTGAGTGTCCTGTATCCATGGGGATGTAGATGGTGGGGCTGCTTCAGGTCTGGCCAGACTGCAGCAGTGTGGCCCTGCGGCTGCCATGGCCAGCTCAGGTCGGGGGAAGGCGGAGGGGTAAGTTGCAGCCTGGCTGATGTGGACACAGGTTGGGTCTCCACGCAGGAGCTAGGGGGCTGCAGTGCCCTGCTTCTGTTACCAGGAGCACTGCAGAGTTAGCCTAGGCCCGAAGCAGCCTAGGGCCCCACCAGCCATGCTGGCTCCAAGCTGACTGCACGCTGAGACCCTGGGTTGCCTCTAAACTCCTCTCTCGCATTGTCTAGGTTTTCCCCATATCCATGGTAGCTAGACCCCATTACTCTGAAGCTTACCTGTACCCCTAAGAGGTGTTACACAGTTGGAAAGGTATTTTCAAGTGCTCTAAAAGATGACTTAAAATTTGACAAGATGGCATTCACTTCATTCTCACATGTTAAATGTTAATTTAAGATATGCTTTTATTTCAGTCAGCATTTTGGATTCTCTTGGGCTTTTGTTTGTTTCTCCATTTGACTTTTATTACTTTCCAGATTTCTTTTTCTAACTGAAAAAGTGTTTTTTTTAAACAAGATGAGCAGAAAATTGAAAAATCAAAATGACATTTAAAAATATACAAAAGCAAAATATGAAAAAAATCAATAAAAAAGCTATTTGAAAATGCTCAGCAACTTAGAATGCATTTTTTGTCTTGTAAAAATGACATACCAAGTAGTATTACGACTGTGAGACTACTGCTATGAGAGGTACAAAGTGGTCAGTTTTAACTCCATTTACTTCTGTAATACGAATGTAACTGAAAAAGAGCACTTAATAAAGCAATAGTCCTAAAACATTGATCTTTGCATAATTCTGTAGATTTATTTGAATAAAAAGCAGCAGATTCCTTTGGCAATTACCCAGCTAATACTTCAATTTAGTTTTAAAGCCTTTAACCTTTACAATGGCATTAGAATAGTTTCTATGGTCAGAAAATAAGGTGAGGTGATATTTCCTGTGAATGTCATTCATAGACATTTGTAGTATGAAGTGGCAAAGAGAATCCCTCTTCTGAATGCAAAAGAGATAGTGCTTGGTCCGTGAAACGAAGCCCTGTGTGTCAAGTACAACAAAGACTCGCAAACGCTGGTTAGGAAATGTGTTTTAGTGGTGAGCTTTGATTGATTTGTAACATAAATACAACGCTGTTAACACCTGCTATTGGATTTGAAGGAGTCTCTACGTAAAGAAAAAGATCATTTCTGAGTACAAGGGAGTAATTGCGCTGGCAGGGCATGAGGAAAATGAAGTTTCTTAAACTTTCCCACAACATGTATCTCAGTTGTAGCCAGCAGCAGCCTTTACCCTGGCCTTTGCTTTCTGTTGCACAGACTACCAACTGTGTACAACCATGGGCAGGCTGTGTAACACAAGTAAGTCCCATATGAAGACTGCAAATGGGAAAGCTGTTTGTATGTCGCACTTCCACTGATTTTGGTGCAAGTTCTGTGTCAGAACATCCTGACTTTGT
The DNA here is from genome assembly GCA_013397275.1 of Burhinus bistriatus. Classification (NCBI taxonomy): domain Eukaryota; kingdom Metazoa; phylum Chordata; class Aves; order Charadriiformes; family Burhinidae; genus Burhinus; species Burhinus bistriatus. The sequence goes on from VYXH01010319.1 coordinate 58,053, forward strand.
TGGTGGAAATTACAGCATTTATTTTCCTGCCTGACTAAACCCAGAACTTTCAGTCTCCAGAGAAGACAGATTAGTGCATTGACAGCATTAAGCTGAAGCAGGTGTGGGGAACCTTCGTTTTGTTGGCTGAATATGCCCTGTGACTTCATTTTATAAGGTACAGCCCATGATTAAATTAGCCTGTGTGTTATTACTGGATAGCGGAGCATGTTAACGTATCGTCTGCCAAATGTGTTGGAAAGGCGTATTTGATCCTCAGCAAGGAAAACGTTCCCCACCCCCAGACTGAAGCCTAAACTGACAAGCCTTTATACAAACCGTATTGCAGGGTAACAGGCCTTTCTCCATTTCTCTTCTGAGTTGAGATTTCCTTTTGCACAAGCTAAGCTTTCTGCGTGACCTAAATTGCACTCAGTCTTCCAGCTGAGAGGACTCAAACACTTGCATATTCCTCCTGGGAAACACTGTGCCCAGGACCTTTTAGGATCATACTTTTGTAATGTCAGGAAATCATAATTATTTTATGAGCTTGCTCTTTCTCAGTTGTCTCAAATGTATGAACTCGTTACTTGTATCTGAAGCTTTCACCAGCTCACGACTGTATTATATACTATTGAAATTGCATTATTCTAGTAATTGAAGCCACCCAGTTATTTTGAATTGCAATAATCTTCTGTAGTGAGGAAACATACCAACTTCATTTTATCAGTAAATATAATGCTACCTTTGTCTAAAAAATCCAGGCTTTTATCAAAGAGAACGATCAGACTAGTCTGGCATGGTCTGCTTTGGGGGAAAAAAAATTCCATTTTGTCCTGTTTACATCCTTCATTTTTTTTTTTCTTCAAATTTGCATATAACTCAAATCAGATTGAAGGAACTGTAGCTGTGATGCTGCTTTCACCTCCATCCTTCTGTAAGTACAGAATTTGCATAACCCTCATTATGAAAAACAGTATGTGATTTTCAGCTGGACTAGATTCCCAAACTAATAGACTCATCAAAATACTTATTTATGATTGCATTAGCCAGCTCATCCAGAATTCTGAGAAAGACACTGCACTGTCCCTCACTGCATTGCATCCCTGCTTCCTCTTTCCTTGTTCTCTTTTTTTTTTTTTTTTTTTTTTTTTTTAATGTGTTTTCAACCCCTTGGTCTTTTTTTTTTATTTTTTTTTTTTTTTTTTTTTTTTTTTTAATGTGACTGCAAACCCTTGGTCTATTTGTTATAATTGTCTTCGCATGCCTAGTTTAGCTTGACTTTTGGCAAGTCTCATCTCCTGGCCTCGAGACATGGTTTACCTTTGCTGATCAGTCTTTGTTTCTTGCAGAATCTCTGCTTGTACCTGATTTCCCATTTGTGATGGCTTGCCACACACTTTTAGCTCCAGCCACTCTGTAAATGTTTCTTTCCTTGTTTTTACGCAGTCATGTGGCACAGAAGTTGTAAAGAGCCCAGTGTCAGCTGTCTGCACCAAACAAAGCAGCATCCAAAATGAAAACCTAGGGTGGGGGTAAGAGTGGGGTGGGAGGGTTGCTTGGTTTTTTGCTTTGTTTATTTGTGATTCTAGCAATTACCCTGCAAAACATGCTAAAACATGCTCAGTTCCAAGGAACAGAAGCATTTGTGTCAAATTTCAGGTGCTTGTATTCTGTCTGAAAAGCATTGGAGAATTGTACAACTACAAAAATAGTACTTGTAGCCACTTGCAGATTAAAAGTAGGCACTGTGATACTAACAAGATTTCTGACTATGGGATTCAGGACTCAGTTTACCTATTTAAATATGCAACACACCTAATGCTTTAAATATGCTCAGGTATTTCTCAATCTACAGTTCTGCCCCAGAATCACGGCCAGTTTTGATTTTGCTTGCTGCTGTTTCTTTTAGTTGCTATGCCAGCGTGGGAATGCAGACTGAAAGCACACGAGTCTGGCTCCAGAGACACTACCACAAGGGGCCCTAGTGGGGGCCTCTCAGTAACAGTGAAGTACACACAAATAATAACATTTGCTCCAAGAGGTACGAGGATTCTGGTTGTTCTCCCCAAAAGGCACACATTAAAATGACATGAAGTTTAGGTGCAAAGAGGGTACTTATCTCTGTTAGTTAGAAGTGCCAGAGAAACATGAAAAATATTTAAATTCCAAAGATAAAGAAATCTAAAAAAGAGCAAATATTTTCATTAGCGGTATTCTCTGTTGTGTTTATAGGACTCTTACCAAGCCTTTGGTAAAAATAAAGCCTCCGTTTTGGCTTTTATTGTTTTTGTTTTTTAATGCTGACAAATACTGCAATTAATTTAAGTTACATAACCTATTCCAGAGCCCAACTGTATCCCTGCAGGGACAGAACAATTCATTATGGATGGAGGAAGTATGCCAGAAAAAGCAAGGCTTCATGAAGGCATTTTGCCTATTTCTGTCACGCTTTCCGGCTGAAGCTTTAAGGAAATAAACTCACTAATACTTCTCCAACGTATTTGGCTGACAGCTAGCGCATCCCTTCTCGTCTTCAATGTTACAGTCTTGCTGATGCGCAGGATGAGAGGAAAGTGATCTGTCTGCCGTCATTACTGTTGCTGGCAACACAGGTTATTCCCTTTCTTTTTTGCTGCACTGCGTTTGCAATCAGGTTGTATCATTCCTCTCTACAGAAAAAAACAATCTCTCCTGCCTGGTTTTCAGTGTGTTTGTGTTGAAGCAGCTATAGTTTGGGTTTGGTGTCTATACTACTGAGTTCTGTTACAGGAGACATGAAAAGTATTTGAAAAACAGGGATTCATAAAGATTCCAAGAAAGTAATCTGTCATCTACCTGGTCTTCAGAGGAAATTACGACACTCTGGATGGCTAGTATGTTCAGCCTGCATGATTATACTTATTAAGTGAGGAGAAGGCCATTATTGAGACTAGAAGAATGCATTTTCCTTAATGTGCCTGCTCTTATTAGCAGGAAGTATGAACTTTTCCCATATGACCTCATCTGATAACCCGTGTTCTGATAAGACAGGTGAGAACCATCAGTTTCCGTTGTACATTCCAAAGGAATATTTCTGTACAAACCAAAATGCAGTAATCGGTTTCACACTAAGCACATAGACAAGAATGACAATAAACACCAAATTTATAGCAATGGTGAAACTTGTCTCCAGATAAAGTGCTCTTTTTTCACTTTTGAAACTGCATAAACGAAATCTAGTCATAGCTGCAGGGGCAGAGAATCCCAAATAACATGCTGCTAAACCTCCAACATACGATTTGTGATTTGAGTACACCACACTATGATCTCCTCCTACTCTTTCCAGTCTCTTACAGCAAACTGCATGGTAACGGAAATCATCAGAACAATTCCAGTCTGCTGCTAGCGAGTAAAATTATTTTCATCTTGTCAAAGCAATGTAACTTACACAGCTGTGAAATTTCCAGCAAGAAACAACTACACAACTACAGCCTTTTTATGGTGGCTCACACTAAGAAGAGTGAAGGGCAAGACATAAAATCCAGCACAGAAATACAACCTTTCAGAGCTGTTCAGCTCCAGACGTGCTTATGAAGGCATGAACACCAGGAAACTCGGTGGCTAAGAGTTTCAATATCATGTAGGAGGACTGAGGTATGTAATCATCGTTCGAAGAATGGGAAAGCAGGCATCTCTCAGGAGCAGGGCTGATTTTAGGCACAATGGAAGGAGGGAGCAGACCAGGGTTGAAGGCAGCAGCAGCAGCAAAACTGCTCTAGCGTGAGGAAGTGTGGAGCTCTTGCCTACGTCTGCCTGGTGGAGAGAGCTGAAGTTGCCGGTGTGGGTGGCAAGTATTGCTAGGGAAACCAGGGCAGTTTCCAGCTTTGCTCCCTAACAGCAGGACACTGAGTCACCCTTACACCCTTTGACAGTACTGACATCCTTATGCCCTTTCTCAAATCTTTCTTCATATGTGGGCTATGATTGCTCTGTTCCTCCCATAGCTATCTTTAAATCCTTGTTAGACAGCATGAAGACTATTTAACTTTAACTGCTGCTTTGAGCTTATTTCTGGCAAGAATCCTCACTGTGATCATCCTTTTGAACTGAGCAGAACTGTAGGAGATTTTTTTATTGTTTATTCATCCTGCAAGGGTGTAGAATCTATTACAGCATCCTTTAAAAACTGATACATATCCAAATGAAGAAAGCAATAAAAAAAAAAGCTTAAAAGCACAATAAAATAGGCCAGAACTCTTGTTCAAGAGCAACTTGCAAAAACTATAAAAGCCAACAGTAAATCCTTTTCCAAATGCATCAAGAGAAGGAAGCATACCAGAGAATCAGTAGAGTCAATATGTGATTAAGGTTTAAAGGTACCCCTGGAGAAGATAAAATCATGGCAGAGCATTACAGAAAAGCTGAATGAATGTCTTTTCTAAAAGAGTTAGGGAAGTTCCCATGCAAGTCCCTTTCTTTATGGGATAGTTATTAGAGAATCTGTGACAAACTGAAGCATCTGTACGAAAGCCTGTCATTTAAATGAACAAGAAAAACAGTTAATCACCAGAACAAGACTGTATTCTCCCAGGAGTTCTAAGTGAATACATCTCAAACTATGGTGTATAACCTCTTGCTTAAACCCAGCATTTTATCTGAGAAGAGAAAGGAAATAAATGTGATTGTGATTTTTGGTCATGATTCCAAGAGAGAGTCAGGGATCTACAGACATGGCATCTGGACTAGGGCAAATTAATAAAAAGTTTGATAAAAGAATTAGGAGAGACAATAAAGATAATGTGCTAAGGAGGAGTCAGCATAGCTCTTAGAAAGGGGACTTATGCCTCACAAGTAATTCTGTTGGAATTCCCTACAGGAGTCATTAGGCATGTGAAAAGGGAGATCTGGCTGATACAGCCTATTCAGATTTCTAAGACACCTTCAGTGCAATTATTCATCAAAGACTTTTCAAGAAGCTGAGCACCAATGGCAAAAAAACTGGCTAAAAGATGGGAAGAAGAAGGTGGGAGTTAAGAGTTTTCACAGCGAGGAAAGGCATTTTCCTTCCTTGGGAACTGGCATGGAAATAAAGCTGTTCAAGATAGTCATACATGGTATCATAAAAGTACTGTAATGCAAAACTTACTGTGAGAAGGGAGGTGACAAAATGTGCTGATATCAAGTTATTTGGGGTAGTAAAGATAAGTGCTGAGTGTGAGGAAGGACTTAATAATACTGAGTAACAGAGCAAGCTGAAACGCAGTGCAAATAATTGCAAAAATCTTCCTAACTTAGCATATAAAATGATGGGCCTTGAGCTGGTTATTACCACTGAGGAATGAACTCTTGGGCTGTAGTAGTTCCAGAAAGCTGTTTGTTCAATGCTTAGCAAGAGTAAAACTGCAAACAGAACATTAGCGATTATTAGCAAGGGAACTAAGAACAAAGCAGAGAACAGCCTTATGCCACAAAGTAAATCCATCAAGCCTCACAGCCTGGAAACTGTGTGCAGTGCTAGTTGCCCCACTGCAAAAAAGGGAATAGACAAATACCACAAAATGTGGTAGTTGTGCAATTAGGCTGTAGATCTCCTTGCCTCAGGATGCTGTGGATGCTAGAAGTTCAGATGGGTTTCAAGTGAGTCTAGGCAAACCTAAAGCAGCAAAATCCATCATCAGTTGTTAAAAAAATATACCACTTCTCCCTCCAGAAAGTTCACTCCTTTCTAGGTGTTGGAAAAAAACCACTGGGCTAGATGGACCCTTTATACAACCAGTACAAGCGTTCTTACATTATCGTCAGTGCTCTCAAAATATAAATTATTCCCTTGCCACTGTGAGAGTGCCTCAGCTGATATTTCTGCAGCCACCAGATAAACTGTACCAGCAGATTGGTTCTTAACAACCATGTTGTATTTCATCAGGCTCAGTCAATTGCCTGCTACATTCAGCATGAATTTTGCTGGGACTTTCTGTAAGATCCAGGGGAAGCCAATACAAACACGGAAAGTTCTGCAGAGATAGCACCTCTGAATTTTTTGTCCTTTTAATATACAAGTCTAAGTCTTAAATTAGACATAGCTGTGAACTGGATACAGTAACTGAATTATTGTGACATAGTGGTGCTATCAGGATGAGAAAATTCTATATTCAGAATTCTGTGGAAAATTGCTTTGCTCTTCAGAAAGGTGGTAGAGAGGACAGCTATGTCTCAATAGGGCACAGACAATGAAAAGGGAGCTGAAAGCTCCTTAGAAACCAAACCTAACAGCCAGAAGACCCAAAACAGTCTTGTGATTGTGACTGCTGTGGACATCTGTCCAACAACTGTGCCAAGAATTCAACTAATAAGCAAAAAACACAGCCAGAAATGAACAAAGGAGTGTTGTCTCCTTGGGGAAGCTGTCTGGTACCGTGCAGTCTAGCTCTGAAGAGCACATACTCTGTGACAGACATAATACAGATGACTACAAACCCCACTTTAGATTGAAGAATGTATTTGAAATGCAGTGTTTTCAAGGCAAGTTTACACATCAAACTGCAACAGTCCTAATGAAATTATGTGAGCCTTGAACTGGGAATAAGCAGACAAGAGAGGCATGGGCTGGTGTTTTCTATGACTCATCACTTGAAGACAATTTTGCTATCTATAAATGAATAAAACACTTTACAATAGACAAAGCTATTTAAACAATCAATTATATCTGTGTCCCAGGTAGTCTTAAGGCGGAAACAGATACAATATAGGATGGATCACTATAAGGAAGCAGAAGAGATGCTGTGGAGTTATAGAACAGAACGGATGCTAGGACCATGGATTATGAAACATTGCAATATGAAGTAAGAATATAGGAGGAATTACACCAATCTGATCTTTGAAGCCTGTCAGTCAGCTCTATTACAATATTTGTTTGCATATCAAGAACAGATAACAATAATGGTAAGAAAAAATAGTAGTCGCAAAGCATACAGTTACTTGAACAACTGAAAGTCTATAGGAAAACTTTTAGAAAACACGTAGGCTGCTGAAACACTGGTGAAACAAGGTAACAAAAGTTTCAGTGCAGAATAAAATTGTCCTTGCCTGCAAGGTTTCATTTCCTACTGCCAAAAATCTGAAGGGTTTGAGCTGTTCACATCTCAAACTACTTTGTAAACAGTCAGTCCTCATTTTCTTTCTCCGTAGTTTTTAAAAATACTATTATTATTTCTGTTCTCGGTACAATGATAAGGGAGCTTGCTGATTTTTCCAAGCCCTATAGTTTTGGAAATCGAGTCAACCACATATTTTCGGTATGACATGAATTTTCCTTCATCTTGCTTTGCATCACGAAGTGTTATGAAGCTTATTTTCTTACTGTTTGTAAAGTAATTGGAAATCTTATGAAAGATATGGCATATCCAAGTAATTATTCGTTAACTTCTGCCATCCTCACTCAACACTAAATCTTCTCCAGTGTGTCAGGGCAGAGTTATCTGATGACATATAGAACCACTGAGAAAAAGGAGGCATTTCTCCTCTGTTTCAGCTCACACAAAACTCACTGATGCCAAAAAACATATCCAGTGATTTTTCCCTCCAGGAAAGCGGTGAGTATTTTGCCTTGATCAGAATTGATGTGTCTGCAGAAGTAGAAAGGCTCTCTGTCTCTGATGTGAACAGACTGGTGCCTGAAAAAGTCTTTGCGATATCCTCTTTTATTGCAAAACATCACTTTACATTAGGAATAAAGGCTAGCAAAACTAAGGTGACAGCAGCTGTTATTTATATTATAAGGGCCAATCATACACTGTTGCAGCTTCACATAGTATTAACGTGCCTCCTTCACTTCAGGCCATGGGTGTACAGTACTCTCCCCTCCCTGTCCTCACTACTGTGCATGAATTACTTGAAGAGACTGCAGATCCCAGTGGCACAAAGGACAGAAAACTGCTGGTAAATTCTGCTTCTACAAATAGAGCATCTGAGCCTATGATACATCCTGCATAGGTTAAAAATAAACCCCACAAAGTATTCCCTACAGCAGCTACATTTTGACATGCAGTCTAGAAATGTTATCTTTTGAGCCAAACTAGGCACAACATTAGGCTTGGAAATAACAATTATTTTAACCTATGTGAGTCCTGCATCAAACAGCGGGTGAGATTCAGTTCCATATTGAAATACAGAAATGTAAATGTCTGTATGTGAGCTAGGTGCCTAATTTTCCTTTGCAGCCAGTGGAGTTCTAGGGCTTGATTATAGCTTTCCTGTTGCCCCCACATAAATGGCTAATGTTATTTAAGATGCCCTACAGTATCCGTGACATTTGCACAGGGAGGGTAGCTACGACACAGGGCCTGCACCCCAGGAGCAGCGGCCAGGTGAGATACCCAAGGCATCTGACCAGCCACGACGTGCCTCTGTTGAGGCAATAGTGTCCATCTGTATTTCCAAACAGCTACTCAGTTTATCCAAATGCATCCCCCTCTTCATAAAATTACTAGAGTGCGTTCATTCGATCTCCACTGGTTATGAAGGAAGTTTTATTTGCAAATTAGATACCTCCACTTAGCTACCACAATTAAGGTGTATTAAGCAGACTCCCACTCAATAGGCTTAATTCAGATGCCTGAACATTTGCATTTTATGCCATTTGAAATGCCTTAAGGTATCCTGGACTTTCACACGGAGCTGCCAGGTATGACATAGGAGCTACGAGGCATACATGTCCTTGGACCTGCAGCTGGAGACATGGAGCTGCAGCTGGAGACATGGCCCTGCAGCTCAGAGCCCCTCAAATGGCACTTGGTGCTCACGTTTAGGCAATGAGAAGTTCCATATGTCTGTGTGTTCTCTCTCCTTTCCCCTCTACTACAAATCAATATAGTTGATTTACAAGAACCACATCAAGCTTAGGTTCTACTACTGTGCTGAAGGTATGATGCGTTAGCCATTTCCTCCCCTCTTTTTTTTTTTTATTTCTGTGGCCTGTGCAAAAGGCCCCTTCGCTGCATCCTCCACTGCCGCAGTGGTCGGAGAGACTGAGGTGAAGGTCATGTTCTCAGGGTCTGGCAGGTTCATGCAAACCCACACCCTGACCTCAAGGCTTTCTGGAACATCAAGGGCTTGCTTGCCTCCTTGCTGAAGACATCTTCAGCTTGTCATGGGATCAGTCAGTACACCAGCAGCACCCACAGGCAGCTCACTCACATGAATACATAACATACTAAATTCCTCGAACTCGAACGGGCACTGCTTATCACAGAAATGTTTTTTCCCCCCCAGCTAAAACACTACATACAGGTATGGATGGTCTCAGCAAACAATTACCGAGCCCTTGCGTCTTCTGGGTCCCAGGTGACTCAGGTTCTGCTATGTGTGAGCGGCCTTTTCTCCAGGAAGCACACTCGGAAGAGGGTTGTTCTACAGCCTGCCAGAGAGGGGTTTTCATAACTGGTTGCCATGGCTTGGGCAACTGCTAGAGTACGGCAGAAAACTGTTAAAAGAGACTAAAGTTATGAAGACGTTGGGAGTGAAGTTAAGATAACAAGAAGAAATTTTATACATGCATTAGGAAGAAAATAAACTCTAGCTATCGTAGAAGGCCCATTAGTCAAAGGAAATGATAAAACTGTCAATAATGATTCAGCAAATGCGGAAGTATGTAAGGGTTTTAGTTTATATTTGGAGGAAGGGATATGATGTACCCGCATCACATGAAGATGATGAACTGCAGTCAAACTAGCAAATAAGTCAGATGATGGTAAAATGCGTGTCTTGGGCTAAATACTGTTACATCAAGCAGCCTGCGTTAATTTGCATGCAGGAATTGTAAAAGAGCAGGCTATGGAGTACCTCTGGCCTACTGGTATTTCTTGATACATTTTGACGTTGACAATATCAAATGCAGCTAGAGTGAAATTCCAAAAGACTGAAAGAGTGCAACTGTTGTGCCAACATTAAAAACAAGCAAATGCATTGTGGGGGAGATCTGTGCAAGAAAATACTTAAGTTTGTCAATCTCAGGCAAAATAGTGGAAAAACTGATAAAGAATTCAGTGAAAGCATAGGTATTTATTCAGTGTTTCGACTTTGACATCCTGATACAAATGTGGCATTATAAGATACAAGTAACACAAACAGTGCACAGGTTCAGAAGTAGCTGGAAGATTTCAACATGTCCTCAGTGGGGATCATCATCGAATGGTGTGTTTCTAGCAGGGCTTTACGCTGGACTAACACTACTGAATATTTCCATCATTGACGTGGAAGTAAAAAGAAAATAACCATGGATAAATTTGCAGATCACACAAAGACGGAGTCCTAAATAAAGATGAGCCCGAGATATTTACATTAGTGGTATGGACCACTAATACGTGCAGAGTGGAACAAACCAGCTAAGGAAGCAAATTCTCCTTCTGTTGATATCAGGAGATTAAGACCATTTGCCTTTCTGGTAAGGTTGCCTCAGGTAAGCACAAAATATGCTACGCTCTTTGCTAGCATCAATTATCATTTAAACAAATGCAAGTTATTGCTTACCCACCTTCCTGACTGAGTGCCTGACATTTACATGAACATTTGCACGGAATTACAGCTATGATTGAAAATTCAGAGTAACTTCCCTAGAACATGTTTTCTTATGTGCCCTCCAATATTTGTTACGCTTTGTGAGAGACCTTGAGAAATTTCTCTGAGAATTTCCTTGTCTAAATCTAAATTGTTTATCACCTCTCAAGCAATTTGCTGCAAATTCCTAGAGATTTCTCTAAACCAGATTAGGTGTCATGGAAATGAAGCTTTGGCACCAGCATGTCCTTTTCACCACTGTATCTGACTCTAATGCTTCCATCTGGTGAACACTACTAGTCGGCACAGTCATACAGCATCCCCACTTCTGGTGAGGGTACAGCACTGCTGGCAAATAATCAGCCAAAAGTATACATTCCCTATTTCCCACAAAGGCATCCTTTCTCCCTGATGGCAGATGGACATCTGGTGCCTCTTCTTTGAGGACTGTGGTACAGATTCAGTTTCTCCACCTCCACTCCTTTAGGCTTCAGGTTCATTGGCATTCATTATAGTTTTTCATATAGATTTCAGCACAATTTGGTATACTTTATTCTTTTCCCTAGACCTTCCTATGCATTTTCACTCCAGTGCTCCATAATCTCTTTCTAAATTGCATTTTATGTTTTTAAAGGACAGCTAGAAGTCAAAAGAAGGAGAATTATTCATAAGTAGTCATCCTTGTTCAACCCTTACATAATTGATCATAGCAGAAGAGTATTTCATTTTCTTGCCTCTATGTTTTATATCCATGTAAAGATAACCCACTTAGAAATACCTTCCTTTCAGCCTACTTTTTAGTCTGCTTTGTACGCCGCTGTGTAGACTGTTTAATCTTTTCACTGGAATATATGTTTGCTGACACTGACAGCTACATTAGAAATAATGCATAAAATACTCTTTCATGCTGGCACTGCAAAATAGAAGCCATCTCACAGCAGCATTAAGGAATTTTCATATTAAAAGTCATTAAAAAATAGATGTGATCTAGATAATCTAGGGTAGGAAATACAAACTCTACCAGTAAATAACATGGGAAAAATTGTGCCTTTTTCACTTGTAGATCCTATACAAGGGGTCCCCAGGATGTATAAAGATATGAGTTAGCAATGGCATGTGCAAGCAGTAAGGGTGCTACGAAGTGATTTGATTTACAGCATGGAGAATATATTTACACAGAGAATGCATTACTTTGTAGAAACATCAGAGCTAGCTCTGAACAAACTGGCTCAGAAAGCAGAAGCAGAGTGACTGCATTAGTATTGCTTTCCATCTGGGCTAATTAGTCCAGCTAATAGACAGGCTAAATCAGCCAATACAGAGCTCTGTGACTCCTCATACTGCTTTGTTGCGCAGCTTGCTCTCCAAGAGCCTGCTTTGATAGCACTACTTCAAAATCTGTTACGCCACAAAGGCATACATTTACTGCTGCATATCAAGTCTGTATAAAGTATAGAGTGACTATAAAGATAAACCCTTTTACTGGAGAGAATACAGTTCCCACTGCAGGAGGACGGTACATTTTACATGCAGTGTCATACGATGAAGTGCATGAAGAATCCCATGGGCAGAAACTGCAGTCCAGGTGTCCGATTCCCGTTCTCAGAGTCTCCCCTCATGAGCATCTATACAACAGAGGTTTGTATCATCCCAGTCACAAAAAAAAGACTTGAACCTGAATTTCCCACAGTGTCACTGAGAACACAGCCACCACCACTAGTAGAAAAGACAATATTGGAATGAAAGCTTCTAGGTGTCTGATTTCAGAGGAGGCCATCGGATTTATATCCTGCATGGAAGAAGTTGCGTCCCAGTAACAATGAGCACGGTGCCCAAGGCCAGGTGTGTCTCAGGACACATACCTATTGGCTAACGTGAGCAGTTCATGCACTCCCAGAGCCATGAACTTATTCTTTGCCTCCTGTTCACCACCAGGGAAGTGCTGAGCCTGCCAGTGAAAATATCTCCCCACAATCTGGCATTGGGCAATCCTTTGCCTCAGGCTGACCTCAGCAAATCCTTCCTGAGATTTCCAAACTCGCAATGTCACACAGACTGTCTGTGAAAGCTGGGAACTGCTTCACAGGGACACCTGGGGTTCAGGTGAGGTTTCTCCTCACCTTGCCACATGCCAGAGAGCTTCCTCATTGCCATTAGCCACTGGGAGATGCTGCTGCTTCTGCTGACCTCCGCAGCACCAGCTTTCAAACTGGCCTGTGCAGTTCCTGTGGACGATATTCGCTTACCCTCTGGGTATTTCAGACCAGTGTAAGGGAAGCTGAAAACTTGCTTGTGGTATTCCAGTGTTAAGGATCGCCACATCTTTAAAATGAAAATTAAGACTAGGCAGCTGCTTTGAAACCATCCTTGTCTCCAGAGAGATATAAAGAAATGGGAAGTAAAAATATATATTTACAACATTCCAGCCAGACAACAAAATAAAAAAATGTTGATAAAATATTTGTGAAGAAGCAGAAAAAAATGCTTAATCAACAACAAAAATCTCTTCCCATATCCACTCAATTTCTTGTGGGTATTCCTTGACCCTCACGGTTGGGAACTCTGCTGTCCTTTACATTTCATGTTGGAGGATACATTCCTCAGAAAGAACCACAAACGATGGTATCTGCTGCAATTGGTCTCTTCCCCAGACACTTCTAGGAATTCCCTTCCCATGCAATTTATCTCTGCAAAACTTCTTCACTTCTAATCTGTTTTGAAAGGTATTTTGACATGCCTTCTACAAGCCTATCAGTAGCATTGCCCTGGAGGTGTGAGCGTGACTTTGGCAGAGAAGTGCAGTCTCCTGCCAGCAGCCATGACAGCATGAAGTCAGGTTTCCCCATCTGGTGGCAGGATGTGCAGGGAAGGGAGTGGAAGTGGAGCTAAACCCACCTCTTTCAGCAGAACAATTAAAGACTTCCCACTCTTACCCCTTGCTTCCAGCAGTACGCACCATCACTTCCATAAGTACTTCTGTACCTCTACCTGCCTAAGGTTTATGAATTATCTTCATCCACTGAAACTTAGATTTTATACCTATGCATAACTTAAGAAACTTACTTGATACAAATATGTGAATGGAATTAAAGTACATGCTAATCATTGGCTTTTTTACTGAGACTAGACCAAGTGATAATCTGCTGTTCTGCAATGATAATGTTTAGAGGAAACCAATCCCCAAAATCTGTCTTTAAGGGATTTCGCAAGAACCCTCTGCATGCAGGAATCTGTGATTTCACCCAGAAGACAACGACAACATCACAGATAAAGTGCAATGAGATATTTCTATCAGGAAGAAATGGTTCGGCCCTTGGAGCTTTTGAAAGTTTTCTGTGTGTTGAAAATACCACAAAATAAGATCCATTTTGCTATCATCGAGGCCAGGAGATTCCTGCACCTCTGAGATAAGCAGTTGTAAATCTGTGGTTTCTAAGAAGACTGGAGATAACATAGCTGCTATACCAAGAAAAGTGCATGTCCCCTGCATGGAAGCAACTGCCTTGACAGAAACCAAGAAATACTTCTATCACTACTACCTTTCATGTCCACTGTAGCTGTCAGTGAATTGAGCTCCCATGGCAGACAGCTGTTGCCCAACCTGTGTATGCTATATCTGGTGACACGAGCAGTGTGCTGAGACTATCTTCAGACCTTTGAACTGATGCAGCCAGCTCAAAGCTCGTAGGAGACAGAAAATCTGAGTAAAAGCACGAGGAAAAGCAGTGGGAGAGAATAATTCAGAACTATATGTTGGTGACCAGGCATGACTAACCCACCTGGTGACCAGATATGAAACATCACATCATTTACAGGATGTAAGAGCCACATATTGACCACACAGGTTGGGTGTCCAAAGAATGATTGTCCAGACTGAATGAACAACAACGTTTCCTGAAATGACCAGAATTATGACCATGAGATAGGGGAAATTTACTCAGTCTATTGTCAAACTATCTAAAAGAACAAGACATTGGGAAATGCTTTCAAAAGGGTTAGGGAGAAAAAAAGAAAGGTGAAGGAGTCTGGAGACAAACTGATTTGTTCTAGCTGCTTAGGGCCAGGGCTTGAGTGGCTTTAGAGACTGAATTATCGTCATCTCTTAACAAATGATTCCTTCAGGTTATGCTTCAAGAACACAGGCTGGGCAGTATTTCAGTATGTGCTCTGTTGGCAGAAGGCTTTGATGTCCAGAGTGTCAATCCAACGCTTTTCAGAAGGCACTGCTATCATTAGAAAAAATTTGCAAAAGGAAAAAAAATATGACCCACATAAAACCCCCTCACATATGAGAGTGACAGGAAAGCCTAGCTAAAGACATACCTCATAAAATTATTTAGAGCAAGTGAGATTGAGGTCAGTGGAGTTATTCCACACTTCCACCATCACAGCTGTGGTAGGATTTCAGCCTTCAGTCTTTGGAGAGTTGAAACACTATCTGGTTTCAAAGGGAAATCACCGAAACTCAAGCTGTAGGGTTTCGTATCATGATGCAGATAGAAAGGCCAAACAAAACAAACATCAGAACAGTTCTTGAGAGTCAGCAGAATCTAAATTATAGTCTTCCCTTATTAATTCAAGTTTATTTTAATGCTCTTTCCTCCTGGCTTATTTTTCTCTAGACAAGAATGCTTATAACCAGCGACTGAGACCAGCACCTTTTAGTCTTACTTCTGCCTCAGTTCCAGTTGAGGCCAGTAACAATTCCTAATTATTTGGTGGCCTTGAACTGCTTCCCAGAAAAAAAACCATGTCTTAAAAATGGGAAGTCCTGTGATAAGATGTCTCTGTAACCTATCTTCAGCTCAGACACTGGACATTTGGGTTGCGCTAGATGATCTTTAAAGGTCCCCTACAATCCAAATCATTCTATGATTGTCTTAGGACAGCATTTCCACTTCTTTCCACCTTCTCCTTGGAGCTGAAGGAGAGAAGCTGTGGTTCTCTACCATTCCCATCCACACCTAGTAGATGTGTGTCTGCAATATAAAAGCACACACACACAAGGAAGCAGGTGGAAGACCACACAAGCATACTCCCACAGCCATATGCAGGGATATGCAATGGGACCGATAGTGGGAAATTGAGGCTGAGGGGTTCAGCAGGCTTTAGGGGCAGTGCTGACAGTAGCAGCCAGATGCTCACCCCCGCAACATGAAAGTCAGCCTCTTCCTGCCAGGAGCAGTAGAGCTGGAGCTCACTTTAGGTAAGTGCAAAAAAGACCTGTGCCAGAAAGATCCTGCTGAGGGCTGTGGAGCAGCACGGCATCGTGGTGCATGGGCAGGAATGTGTGCTGTGCACAGAGTGAGTCGTCCGGGCAGAGAATGTTGGGGGCAGATGGGATGAAGCCGCAGCAACATAGCAGCTTTCCTGGACCCAGAAGGTGCCAGCTGTCCCTGGGCTGAACAGGTTCCTGCTGGGAAACACAAGCCTTTGATGAGCTGTTACCCTGAGAGGGCTTTCATTTCCTGGTTATAATTAACAGAAACAAAATTAAAGGTTCAATATGAGTTAGAGGATTAAAGAAAAAGTTATTGAAGCTGCTTTGCAGGTCATGTTTGGGTTTGGTTCAGTTCACTGTTAACAATACTGGTTGCAGTTACTGAAATTGCCATCTGAAACCCCAATAGCTTTAAAGAGTGCCTGGGTGTCTAAATTGATCTCAGACTAAGCCCCCAAGGTTACAGAGTGTGAGGCCCAACAGAGCCTCATCTCCCATCTTCACATACAAGTGAGACATTTAGTACTTTGGAGGGACTTAAACACATGGAAACTACGGTGGAGTGAGCAAGGGTGAGTTCAGAGAGAGCTGGCTACTTCACTCTCCGTGTAAGGGTAGAAGTGTCCTCATGGGGAGGGAACAAAGGGTAAAGAGCACATTATCATTTCATTCCTTACTTTACTGTGTACTAATTTTCTGTCATAAATAGTCCATCTTGCTGCATAAAAATACATTTTTAAAGAAGTGCTTAAGTCAAAAGAAGCACTAGATCCTCCTACGGCATCTTGGATTAAGCACCCAACATACTCTCTAAAAAATATAAAATGTAGGTGTACAGTATGTGAGCTTTACTAATATGTTCCATTAAATTGCTATTACGAAAAAGGAAATGATCAACAACTAAAGCGCTTTTCATTTGTTTCCCATATTGTTCTTCATTCTCAAAAGTGACTCGCTGAAACCATCTTCACAGCCCACACACATCCCCCGTTCAAAAAAAAAAAAAAAGAAGTAAGAGCCCAGATTTGACCTGTTGGCCTCACTTCTATTATTTGTAGTGACACTTTTTTATTTTTGGACTGTGACTTTTAAGTTTGAGACTAAAAATAGCAGCCACCCCCAGAGTACCGTTTGCGTAGGGGGAATGTTTTGTACACAAAACTGTCTGTGTCCCTTCCTCATACCACTCACTCTGCCTACACCTCTTGTCCTCCAAGACGGTATTCTGTGAAGATTAGTGAGACATATAAAGCAGAAGCCCAGCTCTTGGTTAGTAGTGTTAATATGAGGAAGTTCAGTCAAGCATGTTAGCTTATGACTACTCATTTCACATTGCAAATAACAGGATGGTACTTTACAGCAGTTAGGTCCTATCCTGGAAATAGGTATGCAAGTGAACAGTTTATTCATTTCAATAATATTATCTAAATCAAAGGAGTTATACATATAGTTATATGGGACCGTCCTGACTAGATCATACAAAATTTCCACCAAGTTCTCTAGCAGTGCTCAGTGCTAAATACTCCTGATGAAGACATAATAAACCATCAGATGGAAAATTAAAAAATAACTTCCCTGTAAGCGAGATTTCCATTGCTAGATACTTCTTTCACTCCCTGAAGTATTTGTGTATCTCTGAAAAAAAAAACTATCCTGTCTAATATCATGGCATTTGTTTTCAGCATTATGGATTCTGAGCACTGACTCCTGCTGCACTATTGGCCTCAGTGAATTCTTGAGGCAGGCATGAGCACATGATCTTAAGAGTACCTCATTGTGATAATTTGGCATGTCACCTGGTCTGCGCTATTTGCCCATGCACGCCATCCCCATGACTAATCATTTCCATTGCCTGCTTTATAAATCTTTTTGTATCTTGAATTCTTTAGAAATGAGTAAAACTACAAAGAACATGCCAGTTGAAGCCACTCCCTTGACTGTGGCACTGTATTTTCCAGTTTTTTATACATCCAAGGATCTAGGTAGTTTTTCTGGCTGGTGCTCCATACTGAGATAGCATTTTCCATGATCAGCCTAGGGTTGTATCTGTGGGTAAGTAGTAAGTGATGAAAATGACTATAGAAACTACTGGGATAAACAATTAATAGTTTAAGTTATTTCTTCCCCTGTGAAATCCTGAAAATGTCTTTGGCCATTGCATAGCCCATTCATCTCGATGAGCTGGGTTCTTCCACAGTTCTCCCCAGCACTCAGAATCCTGTTTAATCTAAACTATGTATTTTTGTCATTTTATCTAACGTTTCTTTTCCTAAGATGCCACGAAAGTGAAGCTAAAGATCCTGATCCATCTGAGCTGTGCTTAGTGCAATATTGCATCAGGAGGCAACAACAGGACCTTGTCTACTCTCCTTTATGATCTCCCAGCACACCTGAAATGTAGAGGCGTTCTGCTGTGCCCTGTATCCACAGGGGAAGCACCTCTTGCTGGCAAGAGGCATTTGCTAAGCACCTCAAAAAGGTTCTCCATGAAAGGAGAATGCCATGATAGCTCTTCTGATCCACTAGAGATCACGTAAGGAGATTGTTCAGAAACAGCTCATTGCTTCTAGTCTGATACCACTCACTGGTAGTAGAAAAAAGTTGTAGTTTTTTTCCAGTATCTTTGGTCATATGTGAAATACGATTCATGGGGAGATTCAGGGGAAGTTCACTGCAAGATAACAAGGACTGATTTCTTGGGGGAATGCAACGGTTCACTATCATACTGAGAGTATTTTTTCCCCTTCATTCTCTCTCTTAAAAAAAACCCAAACATCAATCCCTGTCACTCTGTTTTTCATTTTGTTGGAGGACAAATAGTGTGCATTTTCCTTTTAACCTGCTCCTGTTTTCTGTAACATCCTGCATGGCATTCTTTGGTCCCCAAGAAATGTGAATTCATGTGAATGTCACTTCTAATTAGGAAGAATAAGAACCGTTTTTCCAATATCTGTTTAAAATTCTTAGCCGTGTCTCTTGTTGATGAATGGTATGGATTACCAGAAGGAATAAAACTGACACATTTCACTCTTGAGAAAAATGATGCAACTTTACTAATTTTCTAATGAGAGCTCCCATTGTTAGCTCAAAATAAATGCTATTTTGAAAAAGAGCATCTGAGCTGTATATCAAAGTATCCATATGTGTCATACACAAAAATAAACATTGCCCTTGCACATTAAACAGCACTTTTTCTCACAGTGGAAACAGAACCCACTCTGTTTCTAAAGCTGCTAGTTTTGAATTTTTCAGCTATAAAGGCTCTCAGCTGGAGTTTCACCAGCTGCCAGCCACTGTCGTTACACACAGGCCACAATGGGAACCTCCTGCTATCCGTATATTCTGGGTAATGGCTAAACCTGGTACAGTTATTTCTCCCTGAACTTGCTAGCCCTATGTCCTCGTGTTCCACTATGTTCAGGAAGAGCTCAGTGCCTCAGGAACAACAAAGTACCATTATAACTACATTGATTTATCTAGCTGGGCCTTGAAGTAGTATTACTGAATGTAACTGCTCCATGCGAGCAAATAAAATCTGCTATAATTGTGCTGGCTCTGCATAATGAATGCTTCTTAGCTTAAGACCATGATTTCAGCCACATAACTAGATTAAGAATTGGGCTGGCAAGAGTCACAGTTAGGATAAGAGGAGGGTTTAAGGTTCAGGTTGACAAGGGCTATCATGTAGGGTTAAGGGTGGATGTAGAAAGCTTTACTGAGGTAATGTTGGGGCTTGTGCCAATATAACATCCATATCTAATTTCAGGTCTCCATCTTTGGATTTTAAGATTAATTCAGAGATTTTTTGTTAGGAAAAACTTTAGGCCAGCAGTGACTGATGAAGAAAGATCAGCATCGGACTGAGAAGGCGGCCTTGCTAAATTTAGGGCTGGCACCAAAAGAAGCATGAATCCAACACCAGTGCAAATCCTTCCTTTAACAGTGAGCCCTTCCAGCCTCATAAAAAACTAAAGAGGCCACAAGCATGATCAGTCTTTGCAACCCTTGCCAGATCCAGTACTGAATAAAACTCATGGACTTTGTTTGCCTGTGCCCTCTTCCATCACCTAAACCTTAAGCCCAACTCTCTTCCAGCAGACCAAGCCACCCCCAGCCATTCCCAGACCCAAACCTGGTGCAGGTCATCAATCTGGGTGGCAACTTTAACCCCAGGACATGTTTTTGTCCCATCTCAAATTATAACCACCCTTGTGATTCAAAAACCAATTTAAGTTAGTCTTACAATTAATCTTACTGGTTCCTGCCAGCCCCAGATCCCTACGTTAAGTAGGGTTGATGTAACAGACTTTGCATAGTGTCTGCAAGGAGTTGGTAAACTAGTTTAGGATTGGTATTAAAATTACGGTTTTGGGCAGCAAAGACCAAGGGCTTCAGTCTGTGGCTGTCTCCAGCAGAAACCTGTCTGGCACCAACATGGGCCACACCACCAATTTCAAATCTGGGGCTGGCAAAGGTAATTAGATTCCAATAGGCTGAAGAGTCTACAACCGCTGGAGTAGCTCCTCTTTCAGAAGTCATGAGTCTGCATGTTTGCAGGCATGAACATTAAAGGCCTCTTCTGTGGTATTTGGTATACACACTCATATAAATAAACTTCATGGTGAGACAACCTAGGAATAAAATCTAAGTAATAGAATACTTCTTTTTAATAATTACAATATTATTTTTAAAATTACTTAGGAAAATAAAAAGGTTATAAAGTCTAGGCCTCATAAGCTGAGAAACATAATGAATTTGATTAATTAAGTTTCATTTAAGTGCATGCTTGCAAGTGCATTACAATTCAGCCTTTAATTGCATGACAACATAGTGGTTTTGCTTGTGTTATTGAATGCTTTAGGTGGATATTCCTCCTTGGTATAAGAAGAAATGTACCAGGGCTGGGTAGTTAACAACGGTATAATTAGTACAGCCACTACCTTAGATGCTGGAAAAGTTGTAGAATGTCTAATGAATGGGGAAAATTATTCCAGAAAGGAGAAATAAAAAAGATTACAGAAAACAGAGAATTTGACCATGTAAAACACTGTGCTAACTTCCGCTAAAAATACTTTAAAAATGTTCCAAATCATTAAACCAAAATGATGGTTATCTGACACTTAATATCTCCAGACTGGAGAGCCTAGCTATAGGTTGAAGATAACAACGCCACCTGAATTCACAAGAGTGTTATGAATCATAGAATACCAGGTTGGAAGGGATCTCAGGGATCATCTGGTCCAACCTGCCTGTACCCCTCGTCTTTTCCATGTGACTCCTTGTACAAAGGGAGTCTCCATCTTCTTTGTAGCCACCCTTTACATACTGGAACATGGTGATAAGGTCTCCCCTAAGCCTTCTTTTCTCAAGGCTGAACAAACCCAGTTCTCCCAGCCTTTCCTCATATGGCCCGCTTCCCAGTCCTTTGGTCATCTTGGTGGCCCTCCTCTGGACCCTCTCCAGCCTGTCCACATCTTTTTTGTATAGCGGGCACCAAAACTGAACACAGTATTCCAGGTGTGTCCTGACAAGCGCTGAGTAGAGTGGGATAATGACTTCTTTATCTCTGCTGCTGATGCCCTTGTTGATACAATCCAGTATCCTGTTAGCTTTCTTTACCGCAGCAGCACACTGTTCACTCATAGTGAGCTTGTTGTCCACCAGGTCCCCCAGGTCCCTTCCACAGAGCTGCTCCCCATCCAGGTAGATCCCAGTCTGTGCTGCACTCTGGGATTATGTTTTCCCAGGTGCAAGACCTTACACTTATCCTTGTTGCACTTTGTAAGATTCTTGTTAGCCCACTCTTCCAGCCTGTCCAGGTCTTCCTGCATGGTGGCTCTCCCTTCTGAATTGTCCACTTCCCCACTCAGTTTGGTGTCATCAGGAAACTTCATCAGCATACACTTGATCCCATCATCCAGATCACTTACGAAGATATTAAACAGTGTTGGGCCCAGTATTGATCCCTGGGGGACTCCATTTGTGACAGGTTGTCAGTCTGAAAAAGAGCCATCACCATCCTCTGGGTGCGGCCTGTCAGCCAGTTCCCCACTCACTGCCCAGACCACTTGTCTAGACCATAACACATCAGTTTCTCTAGGAGAAGGCTGTGGGGAACCATGTCGAAAACCTTGGAGAAATCCAGGTAGACAATGTCCACTGCTCGCCCCACATCAACCAAGCAGGTTTGTCAAGAACGATTTGCCCTTGGTGAATCCGTGCTGGCTTTTACCACTTACATGCTTCATTTGACTTGTGATAGCCCCCAGGAGGATTCATTCCATAACTTTCCTAGGGACTGAAGATGGGCCTGTAATTTCCTGGATCCTCCTTTAAGCCCTTCTTGTAGATGGGGGTGACATTAGCCTTCTTCCAGTCTTCTGGGACGTCTCCTGATCTCCACGACCTCTCAAAGATTATGGAGAGCGGCATCTGAATTATGTCAGCCAGCTCTCTTAACACCCTCGGGTGGACATTGTGAGGGCCCATCAATTTTTAGTGGTCAAGCTCCTATAATAGTTCACATACCAACTCCTCCTTCACTGACAGTGGGTCTGTGTTTGCATCAACCTGGATTTTTGTTCCCAGTGAAGGTAATTAATTTTAATTGGTGGATCCAGATTAATTCAGATATCATGAAGACAGAAGCACAAGAGTGCCTGCAAAGAAATACATCAATACTGAGCTGGGTATATTAAAAAAGCATTTGCAAGAGGAACATTGGAAGAAATACTTACAAAGTACACGCTCTCATCTTATGGGGAAAAATAGCACATAAGAAAAGAATTTTAAAAACCCACCTACATGTCTTTGTGCAGGTATTCTGATATTTAAAAAAAAAAAAAAAAAAAGACATAAAACTGTTCCAGGAAACATGTAAAGAGCACAAAAACCCTAGATGTCAAAGTTAGCAACCAGTCACTCAAGCTTAACCAGAAAAAAAATCAAAAGTAAAAAATAAAGCATTGAGACTATCTGCATGCTTAAAATAAGACAGGCTCATTTTTCAATTTGGACCTGAATGAGGACTCAATGGAAATAACAGACGCTATTGTATATTTTTATACCATAGTGACATCAGCACATACACTGATGAAACGCTTCAGTGCCCAGCACTTGTAGCTTGGTGTGCCTCACTTAACCCGCTGGTCCAGGTCAATACACTCACGAAATCATGAGCACTCTTGGTCACGATCCTTTCCAAAGTAATTTTCTTTGCGAAAAGATCAAATGGTAACTTCAGTCATTCACATGAACATGCTTCATCAGTAATACCTGAGAACAAGACCAGAAGCTACCATGTCTGATTTAAATCAGATTTAACTTCTCTGCTTCCTTGTGAGGGCAATAATACATTCATTGTCCCTGCTCTTGAAAGTGGTTGTTGTAAGGACTAATTAATGTGCACTATATAATTCTTCTAAGACTGAGAAAATTGCTTAATAAAACTGAATTCCTGGGGGGTTTATGACTATGATTTTCTCACTTGGCACTTTCATTAAATAATAACAAAAAGCTACAGAATGTGTCGGATATTAAACCAGGCTTTAAGTAAGGGCAGGGTCTGCAACGTACAGCACTGAGCATGGACAGTAGTTGTGAAAAATGTAGGGAGGGATGGCTTTCCAGCTGGGCCCAGCAATTGGAGCAGTTGGGAGTATATTAGGAATTTTTACTTTCTGTTTATTACAAAGAAAAACAAACTGATAGTTCCATAAATATTAAATGTATCAGTGAGAAAAAAAAATAATTATGTTTAGTTACTGTGATGAGATATATTCTAGACATAGACAGCTTCTTCATCCTTCCAGTCTACTGTAATGATGAGAGTTGCATACAGTCCATAGAAAATTCTTTACTATAAATCTCACAGAGGCAGCTCCGTAGCCTCATACACAAAATGCTCTGGCAATTCTGACATGTGAGAGCATTCTCAGGCAAAAAGCAATAGAAATTTATTATAGGGAAAATTTGCTAAATTTTGTCCTCTGGAGTAAGTAGAGTTGCTTTAGTCCTACCTAATACACAGATTTGATAGTTCTGACTCAGAAAACTGGAACTAACTTTCAGCAGCAATCCCACCCTAATATATTCAAGCATAAGGCATAAAGCATAAGGTTCTTGAACTCTGTTTCAGAATGCACTGAGTTGACTTTAAATTGAAAAAATCAACATGGATTTGTACTACTACTAGTAGCAGTAGTGTAGTGAACCCCAAATTACCTCATTTATAAACTTAGATGTCATTATTCTAGATGCTGTACAATCAAAAGTAATGGCTCATGTGTAGAAGAGTTTCATGTGTAAGTGTAACATGAAACATAGCAGAAGGATGAAGAGACGAAATATAAGAAAATAATTAGGTTAATTGGTGCAACAGTGTTATCATGCCAGCGTATTGACTGGTCTGCTCCTTGGGGGGAGGCAGCACAGAAAAAGAATGTTAATGACAAACCAGCAGGAAGATGATGATGTATGTTGGAAAGTAATTACAAGATGCATAAAGGGTAGACCAGACAAAAGCCACTGAAAAATGCAGTGAGTACACGAAGGAGGCATCATAGGTCAGTTGAAAGCAAGAATCAGTTACTCTTTTTTTCCCTGCCTTTAACTTATGTGACTGCAGACAAAGCACACTGGTCACGAATTTCAGATGTAGCTTCAGTGACTTGTTTTTTTATGTCTAGTTAGAGACCCTTCAGAAGCACCTGACTTTCAGAAAGCGTGTATATCTCACCTGTTTTGGAAAAGCAGGTCTCTTTAGGTGGCTTATGTTGGACACCAACAAACTCAGCTATTTGCTCAAAAATCTCAAGCCATTTCTGATATTCTTGGCCTACTGAATACTTCAGTATTCTTATCCTTAAAAAGGAAACAAACATGCTTACCTGAGTTGACTGTTTCACTGCTCTAGTTATTGAATGCAGGTGTGAAGTGATGGATGAAAGGCTACCAAAAAGCGAATGATTATGAATGTGTATTAACCAGTGATTGCAAAAGGCTGATATACACCTCTAAACAGTTATGCTGGAAAAAGGTAATTAATATGGTAAGATTACACCAGATGTATAGATATATAGGCAAATAAGACCAATGCCAGCTACAATATTAGGGAAAAATAAAAGTGAGTCCAAAGATCACGTGTAGTAAACTTTCTAGATACATCTGAGATTCTGAATCTGTTTACCCCATAAAGTAAAACATATTATTTCCCAGGGAATGAGAGAAGAATAGAACTGCAATTCTCTGGCCACATCAGGAGACCAATATAGGTGAGAGAAGATTCTGGTTTTACAGATCATTGTATCCTAGGAAGCCAGCGCCATGTGAATATAAGAGAAACTCTTTTCTATGCTACTTCTCTGCCCTGCTTTTAAACTAAATGCTAGAGAAGATGGATGCACATTAGTTATGTTTCTCATATGAGTAACAATGGACTAATCATGCAAATTTACAACATTACCAAAGCAATTATAGCTAAATTATAAGCGAAGTCTGTTTTATTAATGACTATGACTCAGAACAATTCCACCACCTCTTCTGCTGTAAGAGCAGCTTACAAAGTCCAACAACTGAGCCTCCTGTAATCTGTCCATGACCTGATAAATCCTCAGACCTCAAAGGTGCCTCTGCTGCCATGTCCACAGCATGGGTAGACTAAGTCCCCAACCTGTCACTGAGATCTCTGGCTCAGAAGGACCTACCATCCTGAATAACTCAATGGATGATACCCAGCAGAGCATCTCCCATCACACAGCAGATCTCATTACATATAAGAAAGTACTGCTACCCTACAGGTCCCCTGTGATGTGACTCAGTTCTGTGCATTACAAGAACAGGCATCTCTTGGAGCTGGAAGAATTTGTTTCACTTTGTTGAACTCCACATGGTATTTTGCTGCCACATTCTACAAGATTTGTAAAACACACTTTTTCATTTCAATAAACACTTGCACTTCTTCCATGGCACAGATTCTAATCTTTTTACAAGCGTTGGGGAATGCATTTTCACAATGGGCAGTGCTTATAGGAAAAGACTGGTGCAAAAGGCATGAAGAATGAAAAAGGTAGTCAACTGCACTCCATGAACTTGTTGCTCTTCTATCTCAGGAGTTTCCTTGGCTTGCACTTAAGATGACATTTACTTGAATTACCTTACAGAGAGAGAGGAGATGATGCACCAAATAGCTGATTTACTCACCCATAGCCACAGTGATTCAGTGAAAGGTTAGCCTTATACTCTACATAGGCAACATTAAGGCTTCGTCCTACCATTAATGAAGTCAACATCAAAAGTCCTACGGACTTCAAAGTGTCAAGGAGGAGGCTTTTACTCTAGGATGTTTAGCAATGTCTCATGAGCTATCCAAACAACTGCTCAGCTACTGAAAGACAACTCTGACATAGCCATCAGTAACATAGACTGCCTGTAATGTAATTTTACTGCAAGTCTACAGCTGTTGACATTTTGGCTGCAAAGCTATATGCAGTGGAACTTAATAGGAGATCCAAGAGGTCCTGGAATTCTGGAGAAGGAGCTATAAAATGCCAAAGCAATGAGGAAAAAAATAAAATAAAAATCTACTGACTTTATTTCATATAGTAGCATGTTTAAACAAAGGGATTAGGAAGTTTGGAAAGAAGATTGTGTAACACAATTTTTTTTTCTTTATCTATTTTTGCCTCTTTCTGCTGCTTGTGTAATACATTGCATGGGTCTGCATGCAAATTTTACTTGCATCCCTGCAGCTGAACTGACTTGATCATTAATTACACGATGAGACGTCTCTACTGATTATTGGGGCTAGCTGCAGGGTCTGAAATCATTAATTAAAATATAGATGAGAGAAAGGAAAACACCAGCAATTCCATCACCGTCTCTAGGAGCAATGGCTTAGTTCCCAGTGCTACGAACTGGGATTTACCACTCTTATCAACAGGTTAGGAAACACTTAAAATGAAATAAAGATTAGGGTAGCCCTTTTACCTATCCTGGCATCAAAACAGCAGTTATCGGTGAAAGTTTCCGTGACTGTGATTAACCGTCAGTAAAAAATCGCCCAACCGACCTAAAGGCGTTTCCCGAGGCAATTGCACCACCTGCAGACTGCGCTTGGAGCGGCGGCGGAGCGGCGGCGGAGGCGGGGCGGAGCGGCGGCGGAGGGGGGGCGGAGCGGCGGCGGAGCGGCTCCTGCTGTCGCTGTGCCGGGAGCGCGCGGTGAGCGGTATTGGGAGCAGCGGGCTCGGTTAGGGCGCTTCATTCCCTCCTCGTCTTAGAAATCCTCTTGTCTCCATCTTAGCCATACCAGACGTAATCCCCGCATTTCCATGCCTTCCTGCATAATACTTCCCCCATCCTTTTGCTCTTCTCATTCAGTTGCTTCCCAGCCCTTCGCGCCTGGTCCCTGCTTCTTCTCCATCCTATTCATCCAGTTTTGGACACGATTTCCTTCCCAACTGCCCCAGCTGTGTCCTGCGCCATCCCACCAGGCAGTTGGAGATGGGAGACCACAGGATACGGCACAATACTCCCTCGTGTGCTTTCTTACACTTTGTAGGGATGTTGGGTTGCGTCGACAAGGGCATCAGCAGCAGAGATAAAGAAGTCATTATCCCACTCTACTCAGCGCTTGTCAGGACACACCTGGAATACTGTGTTCAGTTTTGGTGCCCGCTATACAAAAAAGATGTGGACAGGCTGGAGAGGGTCCAGAGGAGGGCCACCAAGATGACCAAAGGACTGGGAAGCGCGCCATATGAGGAAAGGCTGGGAGAACTGGGTTTGTTCAGCCTTGAGAAAAGAAGGCTTAGGGGAGCCCTTATCACCATGTTCCAGTATGTAAAGGGTGGCTACAAAGAAGATGGAGACTCCCTTTTTACGAGTCACACAGGAAAGACGAGGGGTCACAGGTACAAGTTACTCCTTGGCAGATTCCAATTGGACACAAGAGGAAAATTTTTCACAATGACAAAAATCAGCCATTGGAATAATCTCTCCAGGGAAGTGGTGGATTCCCCATCACTGGACACTTTGACAATTCAGCTGGACAGGGTGCTGGGCCACCTTGTCTAGACCGTGCTTTTGCAAAGACAGGTTGGACCACATGATCCCTGAGGTCCCTTCCAACCTGGTATTCTGTGATTCTCAAGGTCCCAAAAGGGTGAGAGCACCCCACTCAGAGAAACCACCATTTATCAGTTAAGATAATTAAAAACGGAATATTGTTTGCTGAACCAATAAATAGGAAATTGATGATTGATTAACAGCTGTAGACTGGTGACTGCTAATTATATTAAGTTAGATTAAACAATTAGATAAAATAGTCTCAATCCATCATCTGGGCATGCCCACACTCAGGATAAAGCCTTTCTGGGTACAACACAAAAAAGAAATTTTCTTCTCCTGGAGGCTGGAAGAGGAGATCAAGCCTTACTTTACCCAACTGGCTCCCATATTCCCAAGCCATCTTTGCTTACAGTTTTTTTTCACCATTGCTGCTTTCAAGGAATACAAATGCTAGTTTTTATTTCTTTTTGAAAGGTGTCTATCACAAGCTTTCCTGGGATCAGGACTATACATTTTGTATGAGTATCTGAGAGGGATGATCTAAGGGGAAGAAGTGAACCTGAGGGAGATTTTTCTCCTTTTTTGAGGAGACCAATCTTTAACCTTTTTGATGTAGGGAATAAAACTGTTACCAAATTGATGTGATATCTTCCCTATACACCCCAGTTGTTGCCCTGTTTGCTCCTGTCCTGGCCAGAGAGGGGCTGGCCTTAGCTCCTATCTTCTTCCTCCAGCCCACAGACGTTTCTTCCTTCTTTCCTTTGGGAAGAACTGAGAACTGAATGACCCTTCTTGGTTTTCAGTTGCTTCCAACAAGCATCCACACTGTTAAATTCAAAGAAGGCCTTATATATAAAAGCTCTGGAAAGAAAAAGGAAGTTGTGGTCTGACTGCTTCTATCACGTCATTAATATTAAAATAAAAAAGTAGATGAAACAGTCACCAGCATCAGGACCTGTTGCCTGGGAAATCATTACCCAGGCAGAAGAAAGGAATTCCTTGGAAACAACAAATTTAGAAGCCAGAAGGAAGTTGCGCAACTGTCGGTGGTGAAGGCAGCAGTTCTCATAACACAGCAACAGGCTAGAGATGTGACCTGAGTAATAACATCTCATCAAGATGTGTCTGAAACCCTTGTTATTACCACTGCCCCTGGTAACCGGTGAAGCCCTCCAGGCTGCAGACAGCCAAACTGCATAATTACTAGGAATGTTATCACAGGGTATTTTTCTTTTTATACTGCTTAAAAGTCCTTAAAAAGGATTAAGAACCCTATGAAGAGGGTAATTATTATTTTCTCTACTTGACAAACCAGGAAAATGAGATATGGAAACTTTAACAGACATATGCAAAATACTCCATGTTATAATTAAGAGATCAGAGCTCCCACCTTCGGGGTCAAGCTGCTGAATTACTTTATGTTTATATATTATGTAAATTGGATTATTTTAAAAGAAAGTTTAAAATGAGTGTTGACTCCTGAATTTTCCTTCTGGTTCTGTCACTGGTCTATTTAACAGAATGCAAAGAGCATATGTAAATCAAGCCACACCTGCCTCACACTTATGATTGCAGCCTTTAATCAGCTGATGACTATGAAGCTTTCTGAGTTCGTGTGATGAAAAATATTTAACAGCAAATATCATAACTATTATATATACTTTTATTTTTATACAGAAGTATGAACGTCAAGAATTGGGAAGTTTACTCAGGAGTGACAAAGCAGAAGGAAATGGGCAAGGGACTCTACAGAGTTTCTCACTCTATCGAGATATGGTAAGTGTGGGAGATGTATTTCTGATTTTGCCTGGAAACAAAGCACATCCTACTCCCTACACCTATTGCACTACAAGATTTCAAGCAACATCACTGAACGTTCTGTTCTATGAGCAGCAAGAGTTTCAGTTACTACATGCAGTGAGAAAGACTGATGCTGCTCTAAATTCAGTTACACCTCTGAGCACATGATAATGTGGAATTTCTGTTCTCTTTTATTCTATGTAAAGTATATAATATATGGACTACTCTAATATATTACTGTCTTCTGTAAGACCATGACAAATATCTGCCCTTTTGTAATTTGTTTTCTCATCTTTATTAAAAGAACAAGATGAGTTTTGAGCCAACGCATTCAGGACAGCTGTGAGATAAATTGCTGTCAGACAGTTATAATTCTGAATGAATGATCCAAAGATCAACAACTTCTTGAAAGACACACAGAAGTTCTGTACTAGCCCTTTTTTTGATCTACCATGTAATTAATCAGGCTGGTACAGTCTATCAGCACCTGTACGTCTTATCTTTTGATGCAGTGAAAAACATACAGCCCATGTTTTCATGGTCTAGAGCTCCAGCACGTTCATGATTCCTGTGACCTGAGACCATCTACAGAAATTCCAGGCTCCATGAACTTCCATTACTGTCAGCCTGGGTAGGATCTGTGAAAGAAAAAGCACCCTTCAGGCAGATCTAGGAAGAGTTGTGCATCATCAGAGGCAAGGTAAAACTTGCTGTGACGTGTGACTGGGATAAGCACAGCGTGTGTTTCTTCGCACATCTGACATGCAGAGTCACATAAGCAGATGCTGAGATGAGTCCCAGGATTTTACAGCATTAGCAAATGATTACTGTAGAAGTACGCATTGGCTAACATTGAGCTCACGTATCCTTGTGAACTTTTGAACTAGGGCAGTATGGTATTTCACTATATCCACAGTCAAAGACACACAGAATGACATGTAAGGAACTATATACTTGGGGTGAATATTTCTCACCAGTCAATCACCAAGACAAGTGTAAAGAGCCACTGTAACCTAAGAAGTGAACACCATAACTGCAAGGTTTGTGGCAATGACTCTTACGTCCACAGACAGTCAGGGTGGGAAGCTCTGTACTGATGATTATGACTCATGAGGAACTGAAAATTTTTTGCAGGGAGTTGGCTTAATGATCATGTAAAAGTAAATATTCTGAAGACTGAGAGAGGCAACAAAAAGATCCTTGATCTCAGGTGAGAGTCTTTGACTGTGATCGGCATCTCAAGGAAGAATTCAAAGCTCTGCAGACAAGGAATTGTTCTTAGCAGAATAAAACATGAAACCTCTTTTTGCCTGGTTTTCTGCCCTGTAGGTAATCTGTAATGAAAAAGTAAGAACCAAAGGCCTTCCAATACTTCTGGGCAGATGGAGATTTCCTGTCAAAAGGGCCTCTAAATGCAATTGCATTTCCCCTTGTTCTAGGACAAAAGATATGAGCAGCTTTTGGGTGGCACGCATATTGGTGGGACAGAATTTCCTGGTGTTGCATGCCCTACTGTTGCCAAAAATTTGGCTCTACCTCATTTAGCAGGTCATCAGCATCATTAGTCAGTATAGTATCATATCAGGTCATCATTCCTCAGCAACAATACGGAGTTATGAGTAATTGAGTATCTTATCCTGAGGGCTCCACTGCCATGAAGCATGATCTCTGTCCATGCAGGAGCAGGGATTGAGCTTCTCTCTCAGACAGAACACATGGCGCAGCCACCTACCTGGGGAGCATGATTGTCCATGGTTACACATGACTTAAAGTCAGAAGCTAGGGATGCCACAGGAAAATCCAGTGAAAATGAGACTATTCCTCTATCGTACAAACCAAAACCTGCAAATAAGCAATAGAAAAATAAAAGAGCTACAATAATCTCACTGCAGAGAAGCTGAAACCAGCTGTGGACTGAGATGCACTGTGGCTGGAGAACGCTCACATCTCACGTTTGTGGTACAAGGCAGGCTGAAGTATGGGCATGGGCTGCACATACACTGTGGTTAGAGCTGAAGTCTCCATCCTGAGTGACTGCATGCATGTGTAGCCACCCTGTGAATTTGCATTCTCAGAAGAGAATGTGGTGTACTGATACAAACTCCTTTGTGGTACTTAGTGCAGTCCAAACAGAGCAATGATTTAAACTTTGTCTAAATTAGGGTCTATGATTCATACTGACACAGAAATCAGCCCCAGATCTGGCGTAGGTATAGCGCTATAAAAGTACCACCTAAACCAGTGGTAAACATGCTAAAATTTATTTCAGAAATTGAAATAACATTGTATCAGCAAAAGCACTTTTGCCTCCTTTTATAACTATCAATTGCCTCCACCTGGACTGTTATCAGTGTGCTGGTAAAGCTGTACTTGCAAAGCATCCCCAACGGAGGCAAGAGGACAACTAGGATTTCAAACAGAGCTGATCTCAGCTGTCTCCCCTGTATCAGCCATCACAAAGGAACCCATTATTAACATTGAAACCATTACTGTTTCGTTAGTTATTATTTCAGCAAGAATATTGTAAATATTTAGACTTTACAGTGCAGGCTATCCTGCAAGCAAAAAATACATCCCTTCTAAACAGCTAGTAAATTAATGACACTAACAAAAAAACTTATTAAAAAAGATTACTAGGGATAAACACTAAAGAAGCACAGAGAGTGAGTGGTACATGTTTAATGATTTTCACTTTTATATGTTTTATTCCCGCCCCCCCCAGGGGCCGCAGGGCCCCGCACCCCCTGCTGCGCTCTGCCGCCTGCCCCCGGCTTGTCGCTAGAGGGCAACGGAGGCTTCAAGCACCGAGGCAGAGAGAGGTTCACTGCAGCGCCTCGGCGTCCTCTGAACTCCTTTTTTTCTAATTTAGTACGAGTCAGCCAGAACGGTCAAACAAATCAGGGTATCACCTTTAGATCCTTACATTGCTGCATGGGCTACGTGAGACACCATGGGGAAACAGCGCTGCCGCAGCGGGAAGCCGTGGGAATGCAGCTATCCCTTCCTTCTCTACCGAAGATCTTCGCATATAAAAAAAATAACCAAACCCTGTTCAGTTTGGCTTTTAGCCCTCAGATGTCTGTCCCTCGCCCCCCCCAGCATCCCTTGCAGTGCCTATGCAAAGTGGTGTAAATGTGCTGGTTGCGACACAGCTACATTTTGTTGGAAGGGAAGAGGCAAGCAATATCCCCCTGGCAAAGGCCTTTGCTGCTTCGATGTGATACACAGCTGGGAAGGAACAGCTGTGCTCATGGTATCTAGGTAAATGGTGTGAATCAGATTTTGCTTTCTTTACAACCACCACGCACGGACACAATGCAGCTGCTACCTTTTGACTTGCCGATGAGGCGTGACTGAGCAGTGGGGTGGCAGGGAGGGGGGGAACGGGGTTGCATCCTGAAGCAAAACACTCCGGCAGCTGCACGCACCTCAGGTGGAGCCCAGCGCTGTGCCTCAGCCCACCGCACACAAAACATGACACTGCAGGGGCACCTCTTGCTTCTCCTCCTCTTGCCCTGCCGTGCTGTGCTGCGGGGAGACCTCCAAGGGTCTTCCTTCCTTCCTTCCTTCCTTCCTTCCTTCCTTCCTTCCTTCCTTCCTTCCTTCCTTCCTTCCTTCCCTCCTTCCT
>VYXH01010319.1:91835-111271 GCA_013397275.1 Burhinus bistriatus
CTTCCTCCCTCCCTTCCTCCCTTCCTTCCTCCCTCCCTCCCTCCCCAGAAGGTGCCTCATGCCAGATTGGCCTGTGGGTCTCACCCTCACATTTTGCCAGTGCAAAAAAACTATGAAACAGCAAAATTCTAGAGATTCAATCCCCAGCAAAAGATTGCAAGCCAGAAGATGGAAAGGTCAGTTATGGACTCAGGCAGGTTCATAATAAATTTTAAAAAATAATAATATGGGAAGAAAAAGGACGAGATCATTTGTTCTGAGCTTTCCATACCAGTGGGACAGGAGAGGGGAGGTGGGGAGGTTTGATGGGACCTGCTGGCATCCCCACCCACTGTGTGACCTCCCTTCCCTTCCAGTGGCAGCTGGGCTGACGCCAGAGAGCTGCCCAGCTGCCCTTTCCAAGACAGAAAAGCAAGTGGTATTTCTTTACTACTATGTTATTATAATTTTTTTTTATATTGCAGTCAGATCCCAGGAGCGTGTGGGACTGGCAAAGAGAAGGAAAGAAAAGATCGTTGGTTATTTATGAAATAAGCCTTTTGATAACTATTAGAACAGATTAGATTAGAAGCATGGAAAATACTGGACTTGCCATTTTTCTGTACTGATTTTTACATGCTTTCTATTTTTCAAAATACTGTATTTAGTACTTTTCCCAAAGTATCATACTGGAACAGAACAATAGGAAAAGAATGTGGTCTTATCACTAATGTGTTGTGTATCGCGGAATCACGGAATTTTTAGAGTTGGAAGGGACCTCTAGAGATCATCCAGTCCAACTGCCCTGCTGATGCAGGAATGCCTAGAGCACATTACTCAGGACTGTATCCAGGCGGGTCTTGAAAATCTCCAGAGAAGGGGACTCCACAACCTCCCTGGGCAGCCTGTTCCAGTGCTCAGTCACCCTCACCGTAAAGAAGTTTTTCCTTATGTTTGAATGGAACTTCCTGTGTTCTGACCTGTGCCCGTTGCCCCTCGCCCTGTCACTGGGAACCACTGAAAAGAGTCTGGCTCCATCCTCCTCCAACCCACCCTTAGATACTTATAAGCAAGAATAAGGTCTCCCCTCAGCCTTCTCTTCTCCAGGCTAAAGAGTCCCAGCTCTCTCAGCCTTTCCTCATAAGGGAGGTGCTCCAATCCCCCAATCATCTTTGTGGCCCTACGCTGGATTCTCTCCAGTAGTTCCCTGTCCTGCTTGAGCTGGGGAGCCCAGAACTGGACACAGTATTCCAGTTGTGGCCTCACCAGTGCCGAGAGAGGAGGAGAATGACCTCCCTCGACCTCCTGGCCCCACTCTTCCCTATGCAGCCCAGCATTCCACCGGCCTTCCTGGCGACGAGGGTACATTGCTGGCTCATGGATAATTTACTATCTACCAGGACCCCCAGATCCTTCTCCTCAGAACTGCTTTCCAGCAGGTCCACCCCTAATCTATACTGGTGCCTATAGATATATATATATGTATATTTACACATATATGATTAGTTATATGTTTACATGGTGATTTCCAGTTCACAAGCTCCGCATTTTTCCCCAGTAACCTTCTGCACAAGTGTGGGAAAAGAATGGAGAATTTGTTATCCAAAATATGGTTATTCTAGAGCACTTTGCAGATACTACTTCAATATATGGGCAGTTTAAGTAGAAAAGAAAATCTAGAAAACAGTTTTCTGTAAAAGTACATTTAATGTTGAATAGTGATGGCTTAGCTTCTAATTTTAAATCCTCCTCTGCTTTTATTTGCCCTTTTCTTTATTCAGGGTTAACTGAAATAGGCTTTATAATCCTGCAAAAAGCTTTACTTTACAGAAACATTAATTTTATGTTTGTGAGTAGCACAAACTGATTTCAAATGGGCCAATAATACACAAATTGAAGCCCGTCTGTCATTTCATGAGTCATGTTCTGCAGCTTTATTCAATGGCCAAAATCCCCACTGGATCATAAAGAGGAAAATTTTTGAACAGGACAAACATTTTTTTTTTCATCAAAGATAATGATTAGATTGGTTCTTTCCATTAATTTTGATGGGTTTATGTTGTTCTACAATAGGGCAAAGGCTTGAAGAGGAGTCGCAGATCTAATTTCCATTGTGCCCCAAGAATGTCCAAATAAGGTAAGATTCAGCTGATAAAACAGACAAAATGGTGAAGAATTGAAGGAATGGAAGGGGATGGTAAGCCAGAGGACTAATTTGATGTCAAATCAGTGAACTTCAAAGTTCAAACTATATAGCCTAAGAAGACAGACATATGAGGCATATACATTAAAAAATTAGAGTATATGAAAACTCGAAGTACATGACTCAAAGCACAGGGCTTAAAGTAGCCTGAGGGACCATAAAATATTCCAAATTCATGAAAGGTGGCATTTTTGAACTGGGCTGATGAATCTACACTGAAATTTCTGTGAACACTTCAAAATATCTTTTTAATTTTACATTAACTTTTTTGCTTTTAATTAAAAAGCTTTAATTTTATTTTAAAATCAATTAAAAAAATAAAATAAATTGAATCTCACCATGATGCAAAGCAATTTTAATCCAAATTCTTGTGCTCCAGCTACCTAATTCTTCTGACAATGAAATCAGACTCACCAAATGCAGAGCTCTTGAGGAAATAGGCACAGAGTGATTAACTAATGACCCTAGAGAAAATTCTATCGACAGTGACAGCACATTCACCCCAATCATATGACACTTTTATAAGCAGCTGATCATATGATACTTTTACAAGCAGTTTCAAGTCAGTGCAATCCCAATTAGAAATTACACCAAAAACTTCTGTGACATACAGACATACGGTGCACGTTACATTACATTTACATAACACAGTACATGAAACTCCCCACGTACTTCACAAGTCCTTCCCAGGACAACCCAGCGCAAGGGGAAGCACCCACTTGATGGGGAAAAATGACAGAAAGATGATGTGATGTCACAGCGCAGAGCTGGGCCTCATAAAATATTCTAATTATTAATAAACCCAAATTTAAGCCTGTCAGAATCCACCACTGCCTTCCATAGTCAGGCAAAGTCACTAATTTTAAAGAGTGTGTCATGACAGCTATGGTTTCATGAAGATGAACCCTGGACACACTTAGACTTAGACCAAAAATGTGCGTCTGAATTAAATTAAAACTTCAGAGTGTCGGCGCTCCAGCCAAGTGAGTTTGCTAATTGGGTAGGAATCCTTACCACATGAGGATCGATGTTCTATGTTGAGTGGCAAAGGGAGCCCCCAGAAAGCCACACTGCGGTACACACAAAATGTGGATGATGAAGATAACAAGAGCTCTGTAAGCCAGGAAAAATGATGATGTCTTTACTATTACAGTTCTGATTAATACGTGGGAAAAGCAAATAAAGCAAAATCCAAAATACACACAAACATGCACATGCAGAGACACAGGCCTGATACACAGTCACGAGCTAATGATCGTGGTTAGCAGTGTCACCGCCTGGGATATATGTAGGAACCCCTGTTTGTGACAGGCGCGTAGCCTAGCAGGCTGTCCTGGATGTCCCATGGAGGCATGGTGCAGTAAGGCATGCCTAAGCACGGCAGGTTGACTGCAAAGGTGCCACCAGGAACCGCTGATGCTCGCCGCCATATGGGCAGAAGCAGCATTATCCAGAAGGCTTGTCTACTACTAGGGATGATGGATCCACAGGTCCTTCAACAGAGCCAAATGCAGCACTTTATAGGTCTCAACTACATGATTGCTGAATCGTCAATACCAGCTGAAAGAAGGTGTTGGCTAGGTGATGTGGTTCTCCTGGTAGGATTAAATTGTGAGAGTTTGAGCAAAATCGACACAATAGCTGTGTTCTTGCTGGGGATGCTGTTCTCACCAAAAGTAGGAGCCAGAAAATTAAATCCACTGAATCTGGATACCTGGTAACCTGGAGAAAGACCAGAACTTCTCTACAGATCGGGAAAGAAATATGTGGTACAATGTATCCAGGTTTCCAACACCAAAGAACAGAAAAATGCTGTGAAAAGGGGGTAGAAGAGTCAAAATTTCCACTGTTTCCCTCTGCTACCATCCATTTGCATGACACCAGTTACAAACAAGTGAAGCAAGAAAACCAATAATAATACGGAAAATATCTGATTTATTTCTTCAGTGTTAATATATTATCGTAAAGGACATTTTATGAAAAATCTCACAGATGCCATTTAGAAATGAAGATGGCCATTGGCTGGCAATGTTGATGTACCGCTCCTCTGAACAGTGTTCAGTATTTTACTGAAACTGATGAACAGCAGCTGAGATTTTTTTAACAGCTTCACTGCTCAGCTTGTTCCATGATCTGTTTGACTTCTCAGCAGTCAGATGGAGATTTTTTTTCATTCTTTTTAGAATAAATCAATATTAAATCTGAATATACACCAACAGGCTTGGTACTATCATAATAATAGAAGGGAAGTGGCTGAGAGCTAAAAATGAAAGAGTTCAGGACAGAAACAGAAACCTGAGCAATTGTGGGAAAGGACATCAGAGTTGGGCTGTGAGTATAAACTCAGATGAATGATAAATTTAGTTTCAATGGCTTTCCCATGGTAAGTTTAAGTTAGCTGGTTCCGAAGCAGAGGTTAGGCTTATTTGAAATGACACGAGAAGAAATCTGTGAGAGGAAGAACTGAATCTCTGGTATAGGATTTGCCTCCTCTAGAACAAAAGTTGGAGGTTTTTCCTACATTGGCTACAGTAAATAGCATTACTAAAAACACAGTAGCTTTTACTGGTAGTAAAGAAGGAAACTGAGAGGCAGCATGTAAAATGTAACATACATTATGGGAAAATGATGACACAGATGAAACTTGTGAAAGAGCACATTCTCCTATTGATGTGAAAGTGCTTATTGGCTTTGCGTTTTTGATTCACCTTTATCGTCTTTCTAGAGAACAACACACGGAAATACTATGGAAAAACAAGTGATGCTGTCAGAACTTGCTTATGAAACAGAACTGTGTGTCTTTACAATGAATAGGTATTAGAACAGATTTAATTTTTTCTCATTATGTTCTTTCTGACACCCCACACCCCCCAATTTATATCTAGATTAANATAGGTATTAGAACAGATTTCATTTTGTCTCATTATGTTCTTTTTGACCCCCCCCCCCCCAATTTATATCTAGATTACATTTCTCTATTTGGGGTCCTTTTTGTTTTTTCAATTGGCCCTTAACTCCTCTACATGCAAGGCTTCCTGTCACTAAAAGGGGAATAAGAGTACTTACTTACCTTTGTAAACTGCTTGAAAAGCAGATGAAGAGTGCTAGGTAACATTATTACTGCTAAATAATAGCTATTTGCAGTGTATTTCTACTGAGCCAGATAAACACTCTATATTTTTTATTAGATGTAAATCAATAATTTGAGCAAATACTAATGTTGAAGACATGTTAAATGAAATCTACAGCAGTTTCCTGGTAATTGGACCCGTTATGATGGATGTTTTTCTTTATTCAACATTTTATAAAGGGCTCTACTGACCATATTTATCAATTAGGCTATAGGGATTCTTCTTTTTTCTATTGAATTAGGAAACGCTTGGGAGAGTGCGGCTTCTACAAAGATGAGGCAAGTCAATTTATTAGCCTGGTGTGACAAACTTGGTAAATTCACTGTGTGCACTTCCTTTTACTTTACTGAAAACCAAACATGTCACAGTCCCCTATTTAGATCACAAAAAGTACAAAAGTGAGACAGAGAAAAAGAACAATTGGTAATGGGGAAATGTTTACAGATCTTACTGTAAAATATGATTTGGACCTCTTTGTTTTACAGCTTTCATACAGCTGTATTAAGATGTAATAAAGATGGAAATAACTTATGTTTTGAGAAGGATGTCAGTTCAATAAAAATCTACGTATTACCAGAATCTGCTGGTTTCATTTCTTGAAGCCCATTGAGAACTTTTCTCCACTAAGAACCACTGTGGAAATGCTCCTGTAAATAAGAAAATCCTGTTGACTGAAAGTAAATAAATGCCACAGGCTTGCTTTCTTGTGATTAATCTACCTTGAAGATTTTTCACTGGTCGTTTTCCTGCTAACCCCTACAGTAATCTTCCTATCGTTCTTGGTTTGGGTTTTTTTTTGGGGGGTGGGGATTTTTTTGTTTGTTTGGTTTGCTTTTTTTTTTATTTGAGAAACATAACCAGAAAATGATCTTGGAATTGATCATAACGTGATCCTTTTATCTTGGCTTCCAGCCACATGGACTTAGAAGCTTGATCTACGGTGCCTGAGTAACATGTAAAGAGCCTCTGGAGCCCTGACCTGTTAGTGAACTATCTGGGTGCTACTGGAGTAAAAATCTATAAAAAAATATTAGCAGGGCGATTTCAGTTTCAGTTTCTCTTCAAGTGCAGTGACTCACAGGATTTCTGAAGTAAATGGGTGCAATCCATAATCTTTTGGTATGAAAACTGTTTCAAACAAGCCTAGATAGTTATTGGCAGATTGAAACATATTGCCTTAGGTTGAGTTGTGATATACACAAAATAAACCTGACAGCCCAAGCTCAATAACTAAGTATCTATGGCTCCAGAGTAACTCAAAAAAATCACTAGTACTCCCCACAGAATGAAGGACTCAACTGAACGTACAGATTGATGCACTTTATCATCTAGGTTTCTCCAGTACATTGTATCAGTTTGGTACTATATTTGCAGAGACTGTACAGCATACACTGCGTGTGTGTGTCTACACGTGCACACAAGTGTGAACTAACAAGATATAACCAGCTCCTATGATTGTAATATAATTTCTATTTCTGTACAGTAGTTTACAATACCATGTAAACAAAGTTTTACTCTGGAATGTTTACATGAAAAGGTTTTTTCTTTTAAAAGCATTGTAATTAATTTTCAGGGAAAATATATCTATATAGAAATGACACAGTGAGGCCATGGGGTGTTATGTATGTTGCCCAGTGGGCACGTTAGTGCCTACAAAAGCCATCTGAGATGGACAGATCAAAAGGAATACAAACTAACAACCTGTTCACACTAAGAACCCAAGTTACAGAAACACAGAACTGGCTGGACCTCCATGCCCTAAGATGTAACTGATCCCACAAAAAGGAATGAGAAAAAACCAAAATGCTGAAAATGAACTGTAAGTGATCTCCCTAGGGGTTTTTACCTTGCTTTCTGCTTGCTGTTGGTTATGGGAAAGAAGCACTAGGTGTTCCAGCTTTACCACCGAGCGGTATTTTTCTGCAATCATCAGCTGCATCTGAGTAAGCAGAGTTATTTTTAAATCACCAGCCATCTCGGGCAGTAAAGCGATCACCTAACTGCAGAGTCATGCACAGCACGGGGAATCACTTCTTTTGGTTTTGCAGCGTCATACAAATGGGAAAGGCATACAAACAGTATCCTATACATTTTCAAGAGTCTATGACTAAGTCTCAGTTTCAGACTCTGTCCTTACCCATACCAAAATGTTCTCTGAAATTTTCCTATAGTGGCACTAACATGATTAAGTCCAAGTTCACTCTGATTTCTTTCAGTCGCAAGAAAATTTCACAAAGTCACGAGTACAGCTGTGACAGCCACTTTCCTGGCTGACACATCAAGGACTGAACTGGGGACCTCCAGAACAAGAAACGTGACAGTCTTGAGCACTGAACCCTGATAGCTCAAACTGCTCTTATAACTTCTGCTTTTTCTTGATTGGTACATAGACTTAAATACTTGCTGTGCTTTGTTATACAAATCCGACTAAAAACAAAGTTCAGAACAATGCAAACTGAAAGAAATCAAACGCCATGTCCTACAGCTACGTCGTACCTCATTTTCCCAGTAAGAGTCTAGGAAGTGATGTACCAGCTTCATTAAATAGCCTGACTGTTGTATGTAAATCAGCACGATACAAGAAGACATACTCAACTAAACATTAACGTGACTCTCAGATTAATATGAAAGTTGAGCGCATCCAAGTAGAGATGTTCTTTACAGAGGTGTGCTAAGGGAGCCTGGCATCATTTATAGAAGGACATGCCCACAGCAGGATGTCACTGCATATATTCTGACCTCCCAACATGAGTTTATTGACGTTTGACATCAGCTTTTAGAATTTTAAACAGAAAAGCTAGAAGAGTAACAGTGATAAATGTTGCTGATGTCTCAGTATATATAGGCTAATCATTTTCAAGAGTATGGCAAATTTTCAATTTTCTCTTCTCCCAAATAGAGTGCAACACACAGATTTTAAACAAAAAGCAACAGCAGACACGTGGCAAGTAAAATAATCCAAGCTTTTCTTGGGGAAAATAAAATAGAGCAAATGCTGTAAGGTCATTTCTGTTACTCTGTGCTGTTAGCAGCAGCTCAGATACTATGATAAGCAAGCTCCTTATAAAAATTTGTGGATTTACTCCATTATGAAGTTGGTTTGCTCCTGCCCCCTGATCTCCCACTTACCCAGTCGGCTTCTGTGTTCTGGGTGTCTTTTCGGGATAAAATAACTACACCTTTAAGAGCATAGTTCAGGGGACTATTTGCTCAATGGTCAGACAATATTCACATGACTCTGCTAATGTTTTGCCTCTTCTAGTAGCCTTGCTAGCAGCCTCCTATGAAGGAGGAGTGTGCTGAAAGGAGGAGTTACATGGCCAAAACCACATGCCAGGGCACGTGCTATGTGCCTCAGGCTATAAACACAGAAATCTGGAGGACAAAAAGCAGTACTTCCATTATTTTGGATACCTTAACGAAATAAACAATAATTCACCCTCAAAACCTCAGGGCTGTAGGACAAGCTCTGAATCCAGGGTCCCTTTCTTAATACCTGTAGAGATTTTCCAACATCAGGGAGCTGTAAAAGTCTCCAGCTAATTCGTCCCACTCCACTAACAGGAGGTGGCCTGCTAACTCAGTGCTATGGGTGTCAGGAAGCAGCAAGAGCCGGCTGCTGCAGAAGGGAAGACGACCTGGGAACCAAGGGGGACATCAAGGCAGGCAGGGGCAGTGTCCTCACCCAGGAAGCCAGGAGCACAGAGCAGCTCCCCCGGCAGGAGCCAGGGCCAGTCAACAGGCAGGTAGGTGTTCACCAGGCGAGTCCCTGGAGAGGCAAGCCTGGGTCAGTGAGGCAGGGTCAGGATGAGCAAGGTCCACAGCTGGTGTACCAGGCATCCCTACAGTGCTGCTCAGGCAGGGACCAAGGCTGTTGGCCTGAGCTTAGAAGCAGCTCCTGCTGCAGAGCTGTTGGTCCACCCATTGCTCCAACAGCAGGATACATATGCAATACCGGTCAAAGTCGAGAAAGTCAAAAGGTCCGTGCATAAAAACTAGGGATGTGAACCAAAAACTGGCTGTGTACACGTACAGGTTTAAAGCTACATCAGATTTGTATGATCCATCCAACGCCTGGATGCCGCAGCACGTGGCCCGGGAGGCAGGGCAATCTGCCAGCCTGATTTCACAGATGAAAGATGTGTGAGGAGGGCCTCAACCCCTTTTGTTATGACCCCCATCACTACACGCCTCCACAGTGTTTCTGGGTGGTTTTCTCTGCTTGAGCAAAGGAGGAAAAATACGCAAAACCAGCCTTTTTGAATGGTTTGCTCTATGTAAGTGGCAGGGTTGCTTCTGCGTATTAACCAACCACATCACACTGGATCACCACCAGCCAAGAGTACATATTTGCATCAAACACAAGCTATGCAGGTATTTCCCAGTTTGCTTCCATAGCAGTTGCTACATGCACATATTTTTCCATCTTATCTTCTGCAAGAATCAAGTAACATCGTATTACTTTCAAAACAGTGATGCACATGCTGGGAAAACGAAGTATGTCTCTCACAGAGATTTGAAATCAAGAACCATAAATGGCAGACATTTATGCAAATTACTCAGCATCACCCTTCTGAAGTAACAGCTGTAATACACTTTTGCCACTCCCCCTCATCTTAAGTGTGCTACACTTTGAGAAAGGTACCACTTCCCCACTTTGCTCCACCACATCTCATGATGTATTTAGCTGAACCTATCTGGTCTATGGACAAGCCAAATGGGGCCTAGTCACTGCATGGCTGACACTCTCAGAGGGCTGGGGAGAATTTTGGACATTATCCGTTCCCACACATGGGGAAGCCTCTGTACACAAGGGTAGAAGCAGAGTGATTTGGAGAGGCTGGCAGGACCCTTTTCTGCTATCTGCCCTCATGGATCCTGAAGACTCCAGTTTTCTTTTTAAGACTAAGACCATAGCAAGACAGATATGGACCAAATCAGCATTGGGCTGCCTCCTCTGGCAAGGGTGACAGTATTTGCACACTAG
Source organism: Burhinus bistriatus (assembly GCA_013397275.1). Taxonomy (NCBI): domain Eukaryota; kingdom Metazoa; phylum Chordata; class Aves; order Charadriiformes; family Burhinidae; genus Burhinus; species Burhinus bistriatus. Next base: position 102,136 of record VYXH01010319.1, read on the forward strand.
TGAGGAACAGCCCATGAAATTCCAGGCAGTCCCCACAGCATCCCAGGACAGACCAGCTCCGTACTGAATCAGCTGTATGGGGTTCACAAGGTGCACAACAAACAGGGACAGCACTTCACTGCTGCATGCAAAAGCATCTTTTCTTTTCAACAGGGCACCTGAAGGAGCACAAGACTCTCAAACTGCTCCCCACGTAGAGCAGCCACGAAAGACCTTTTATCACAGCAGTTCTCATACAATGCACATGAAGGTCAGTTTCTCAATTCCATTTGCCTCTTCCCAAGCTTAATAGATCCCTCTTCTGCAATCCCACATGTAAGCTGGGGATAACAGCACTTTGAATGTCATGCTCTGTCAGAAAAGCAACAGAAAAGCCATTGACACATCAGGTATCACGGTTCCCTTGTGGCAAAAACAGCCTGTAGTTGTTATGGAAATACACTGGTAAATTTTGAAGGTGCTGCTCTGGCAGAGACCAGTTCCATCTGGCTTATATTACTCTGCAGGAAACGTACTTCTGGGAATTTTGCTGAGGTTGGAGATGTTATTAATGAAGATGGGAAAAGGAGAGGCTGGAAAATGTCTTTCAAGTATAATCTTCTAGTACAGATTGACATTAATCCATGAGTGAACCTGGGAAAGAAACAAATTTTGGTTTCTGACTATTCTAAACACTATTTCTTTTATTAGCAGTAGTCAAAAATGAATTCTGATCCTATTATTATCAGACATTACATTTATAAAATTGCCTGTGTATTTGCACACTTTTTCAAAGTCTTTCAGTGTTTTGTAGCTCAAGCATTTTATGTTTCTTCAGGTCATAATATTTTGATGTTATATGCAACTTTGAACAAATCTCTTGGTATCTAACTGCTTCGGGTTTTCTCATTCCAAAATACAGAAAAAAGTCCTTGCCCGCTTCTATTAAATGAAAATTGCAAGAGCCATGTAAATGCTACAAAATCTTGGTGTCCTCCCCAACCTCTTTTTTGGAGTAACACTTTGCCATTTACTTCTTGTACTGGGTCTGGTTCGGATGGAGCTAATTTTCCTCACAGCAGCCCATAAGGTGCTGTGTTTTAGATCTGTGACCAAAAGAGTGCTGGTAACAGACCAGTGTTTCAGCTATTGCTGAACAGTGCCTGCACAGCATTGAAGTGTCCTCTGCTTCTCATTCTGCAACCCCAAGGAGTAGGCTGAGGGTGGGCAGGAGGTTGGGAGGGGACACAGCCAGGACAGCTGACCCAAACTGACCAAAGAGATATTCCATGCCATAATACATCATGCTCAGCAATAAAAATGGGGGTGGGTGTGTGGCATGTTGAAAGCAGCCATTGCTCAGAGGCTGGCTGGCCATCAGTCTGCTGGTGGGCAATCGCTTTTGCATTGCTTGTTTGGTTTCTTTTTTTTTTTTTTCCCCTCTTCCCTTATTAAATTGTCCTTATCTCAGCCCACAAGTTTCTCCCGCATTTGCCCTTCCGATTCCTCTTTCCCATCTTGCTGGGGGGTGTAGTGAGTGACTGGCTGGGTGAGGGCTCACCTGCCACTGGAGTCAACCCACCACCCTCCTCTACTACCTCGGAAAACCAATAATGTCCAAAGCAGAGTTTTCTCCTCAACTGCTAATCAATCATTTGGGTACTCTCATTATCACACAAGTGAACTTCTTCACTCCACTTCCTTTAAGTTTACAAGAAACCTATAATTTTGCCTACAGGAAAGAACCATGAACCAAGAGTCGGATTCATTATCTGGCAAATTCATAGCTTTTCTTTCATTCTGAGACACTTCCTGGATAGCTCACAGGAAATAAGACACGGGGGAGATCATGTTTCATTTTTTAAAGCTGTTGGGTCAGCTAATGGCGATCACCATTGTTTCAGAAATCAGATAGTAAAAAACTACTACAAGAAGTTGTTGTATCTATAAGTCACAGCAGTGATGGTGCAAATGTGATGGTTTACAGACATAATAGAAGCAACGTTTGTAGGGAGTGACAGAGCAACTAATCTGAGGAAGCAGAGATGGTGTCAAAAGGTTTTTGTTTTTTTCCAGCTATATCAGAGGATCTAACAAAAACACTCTCCCTCCCTCCAAGCCATACCTCTCTGTAACAACATCTTTAAGTTTGTTAAAAAAGTGTCATTTCAGTAAATATAAGATTATGACAGTATTTCAAGCAGCCCTCAGAGAAACAGGAAAAACCATGACTTTGGTGGAAATCCTTAAATTTCAAAACCAGTCCTTTTAAAGGTGTCTATGTATCTGCACACACTTGAACTGGAATGTCACAATTATACTAAATATGACTTACTTAAGACTAGCTCCCAAAGAAGCCAGTATGTAGAGTATTCCAGTGCAGAGATAATTTATTATTTTGTTTATGCAAGGCCTAACATAATTAACTTTCTCACAGCTGATTTCTAAGCATTTCAGTCATAAGCAGATAAGCGCATCAATGAAAAAGTCATAATGGGTCAGATACTGATGTCATTCTGTTAACCAGTTTTAAGTCAAAACTTTAGGATTTTGTCTAAAAATTAAGTAAGGATAAGTGACAACTGGGCATGATCTTCATTCCATGGACCAAATACTTAATATTCTGCAGCCTTTTTGCCTTAAATCATCTACAACAATAAGTCACTATTATCATTAGTGCAAGGTTCAAATGGCAAAGCAAACTAAGATGTTACAAGACTTACTCAAAGTCAAGCAGTAAACTCACAGGAAGAGACACTACAAATTGGTGTCAATCAATTCTCAAATTATATTCTCAAACTCACTCCATTAGATGGTGACCTCTTTGTTCAGTTATATATATTAGTAGTTCTCATCAAAAACTTTAATGAAAACCATACATCTAGGACTCTCTGTGGTCCTTCCTTTACAGCTTAGGGCAAAAAGACAGTACAATAATTTTGCCAAACAGCCAGCCATCTACCCTGAAATGTACATTAATGCAGCCACAATCATAACATATTGCGTAATATAATATAATTAAATGGAGAAAGCATTTCATTTAGAGCCAAGAAGATTTATTCCTGTTGAAACAAGCATATTTCACTGTACCACAAGTGTAAGTTCCTGTGCCACTTGGTGGTAGCTCAGACAAACTTAGCCATGAAAAATGGCTGCAGTGGCTTTTTTCATGAGTTATCACTTTCAAGAAATAGGTTATTTTTTCTTATGGTTTCCTGATTTAATCTTCTATAATCCACACATATCTGCATGTCCACATTAGACTCATTTATTGGGCTGAGGCTGAACAGAGACTGGTACACGGACTCCTCAGAAATACTATTTTTTCATGTTCCACGAGTTTTGAGAGCAGAAAGTGTCAAAATGCTTGTGTACTTCAAGGGTGATGGACAACTCTTCTACGATTAAGAATATGCTTACTCTTGCTTATAACAAAAATATATTCAAACAAGAGCTGAAGTTTTCAGCAGTTGGTATCTATATGGCATTATTAATTCACTTCAGTCTACAAAAGACTACATTAATGACTTGAATTTAAAACTCTGCTGAAAACTGCTTTTCCCTGTCCTACCAGGATTACTGATGGATTTTCTGCTTTATAGGTGGAGGTCCAGAGGAACATTACCACGACGTTTCTTGCCGTTCAACCAGACACTAATCATAATTTTGGTAAATGTTGTTATTTATGTGGAAATGGCATAGTGTGTGGGAGGGGAGTGAATAGTGTGGCAAGGAGACTTCCACTTTCTTGTTCTATTTACTTAATTTCTCCCAACCCTTCTTCAACATTCTAGTTCCGAAAACTATTTCACCATCTAGTACCAAGAACATGCTAAGAAGCCTCCAATATTTCTTTTTTCCTGATTTAGGTACAGAATTTCTACTCAACTACAATTTCTTTTGAGGTTCCTGATAGTCTTAGGAAATTACCTTTCCCAAGCATCCTTTTAAAAGAAATATTTAGAATAAAGCATTTAAATCAAACATTTCTCTAATCAAAATCTAGAGGTCTGTTTGCTCCCTCGGTCAGAAAAGCTAAAGATCAGAAATGTGTAAACTGATTTTGTTCTAGTTAGAATGAGTGGTCTGGATCAGAGACACCATAGAGCCTGCATTAGGAAGCTTCATTACACAACATTAATATAGAAAACAAATCCACAAACAATTAGGTTTTCACCTGCAAACTTTTGTTTCCAGTCCTGCAACTGAATGCCTGGCATTTAGTCATACTTAATAATTTTATTTTTCCCCCACAATTTAGCTTTAAAACTGCCTGCCCTTTGAGGAAATGTGAGTAATGGAAACCAGAAAACTCACAACACTCTATATTAATCAAAGCAGAAAATTCAATCAGTATATATAGAATCCCCAAAGAATCTGTAATATAGATCACGTGTTAAGAATGTCAGAGTTGGGGAGTGTTTACTGCAACCCAAAAAAGGTTTGTCTGGAGTTTCAGGAAAAAATGTCCTATGACAAATGCAAGCCAGCATACCCTGCACGGCCCACCAGGAATAAAGAGACATGGGCAAATTGCTAAGTTTTATAAACTACAAGCTCAAAGAAGTAACTTGCTTCTAAGTAGGAGTGGTAGCGTAGTAGTCTAAGCCTGTGAGTATGAAAACTATATCCAGTTGTTGATAACTTGTGTTCAACAAATAGAAAGCTTTTTACATTCCTGTAAATAAAATTACAGCTCAAATATCAGTTATTTCATGATAGAGTTTCCTAAAGGACCAAGCATACTGCTTGAACTTCTTGGATGAAGAGACAGCATCAGCAACAGAAATAAATTCCAGTTTCCAAGGATAGAGCCAGTGAACTGGTACTACTGCGCCATGGGCAAACAAAAGAGAAACTGCAAAAAGCAAAAATATCTGGAAGAAACTAAAGCAGGGCCTGAAACAGCTAAACACTGTGTGGGGAACGTCCAGTACAGGACCAGTAAGCCTGCACAGAAAGGTGAACTGAAGCAAAGATCTAAAGCATTATAGAATAACAAGCCATAACGGAAGCCTTTTGCCTGGATATAGACCTGAACTCATCAAAACACTTATGAGAGATACATACAAATGTATATCCTGCTTATCTACCGACACATGTAAAGATGAGACTGAACCATCTTAGTCCAAACAAACATGAAAGAAACACCACTTAGAGAAAAGCAAGAGGACTGCTTTGGATCTGACCAATGTCATGGCTCTTCATTCTGGTTATTTCAGCCTAACTGTGATTTAGAACACAGCTCCTGGGACTCTGCCCTAAGCATCAAAACGCTTCCGGTTTTGACATTCCCCAAAGTTCAAACTGTGCAAAAACACGTGGGGAAAAGCTTACATTAGAAATAAATAAAAAACATGCTATTACTCCTAAATACACGTAGAGTTTTTATGTGTTTATACAGAAAATAAGACTGAAAGAGGAATGTTGTGACCATAATCAGGGCCTCAGCGAAGAGAGATGGCTACATAGGTGTGCTGTAGCAATGAGTTCACCCAGTTTCGGGAATCCTGAATGCCCTCAAACTAACCTCTCAATGAGTTTGCCATTCCAACTGAAAATATGTAGAACATTAAATTGTCAGAACATCCAGTACAGTAAGTATATAAAGGATGTTTACCCCTTCCCATGTAAGAAGCGTAAACATGGCTGCAGCTTATAATTACTGTTAATCTATGAGTCACAGAAGCATAAACATTCTATTTGCTCAGCAGGAAAATCAGATTCTTGGATGCACATAGAGCTCTAAGGCAGACATCTTTTGTAGCAGCGAGTATATCAGATGATTTCACTGGGGAAAATAAACAGTTAAGGGTTTTTATTTCCTTTTGCACTGCACCATCAACAGCAAAGGAAATGTGAACTGCTATTGATTTTTTCAGCCTACAGCAGCAAAAGGATCACTTACTAATTTCTAATCAGTTCTGCTTAGGTAAATCAGCTCAAGGCAACAGAACACGTCATTAAGTGTCATTAGGTCATGACTTACTCTCCAGGACAGTTAGTGGTGACTTAAGACAACGGGGAAAACCACAGCTTGATTTGCTGAACAACATCTGGAGTTCACAAGGAAAAAAGACAGTTTCTTGCAAATCAAGCATATGTCATTATTTGGAAAATGACAGGACACCCCCCCCCCAAAAAAAAAAAAAAAAAAAAAAATTTAAAAACCTTCCNCCCCCCCCCCAAAAAAAAAAAAAAAAAAAAAAAAGTTTTATAGTCTTGTCCACACAGAATCACACTTTTAAATATAGAGACTAATTCTTACATTATTTGCACTAATGTTAGAGATATAACTACTACGTTCAGAGGAATTATTCTTACCAACTCGTTTTAAAATGGATTTTTAAATACGTCTGTGCACACTTAATCTAATCTAATTCTACTGTTCACCTTTCCTTCTTCCTGGTTTCCTAGAATTTGCTTCATCTCCTTTTTGTTTCTAGGTAGTATCTAATCACTTTTGTTCATACACTGTATGGTATATCTCACATGTTATAATAGCTGGTTGTTGTGATGAGCATAGAATTACTTATTCAAAATAACTTTGTTAAGATTTCATTAACAAAATCTAACTTGCGGTTAAATTTTTCTCACGTGGTTTTAATATCTTGTTACATCCTATACTGAGAAAGAGTTAAAGTGAACTTCACCTTGTATTTCAAGTTGAGAGCATTAAGGTATTGAAAAAAAAGCTTTTTCCTCATATAAAGTAGTGCAGAGCATACCTGTTGTTCACGCAATTATTTACCAATCAGAATTACTGTACTTAATAAGCCTTAATTTGGTTGTCTAAAACCAAAAAAAGGACAAACACGCCACTCCAGAGACCAGCTGCTTTTATTCAGCAGATCTGATGAACAGCTCAGGAGAGGCAATCCAGGAAAAGCCAGGTACACTAACGAACACGTCTCAAGATGTGACTCATTCTTTTGCAGCAGCTTCCCTTACTGAATTCCCAGGAATTCCTCCGTATTTCAGAATTGACAAAAGGCAACAGTCATCTAAGGGCATTCCCGAGAACATATGGGATCAGTTTCTTACTCAAGACTTACGCAGGTCAAATTTCCCTTAAGTCAGTGGTGTTTTCCTCAGGGGAGTGCTAGCTTTATCCAAAGCACTATTAATACCAAATTTTCAGTAATCAGATGCAATGCTTGATTTTAATATACTCACCCAAACCCACAAATATAACTGAATTATAAAGTATTCTGTTTGATAGCTAACTAAATTCCCTGATGTTTGATCTAAGGACATCACTATCCCATCTGTAGACACGGGATTTCTGAGTTTCCTTGCAGTTTGCTATTTGAATTAGCAGGAACCCAAACAGATTGCTCCATCACTAGGCCTTCATCATACGTTTCTGCAAAATATTTTGACAGTCAACAAAAGCAATCTTGTTCCAAATTTTTCACTTAGCTCTGGCTGTAGCACAATGATGCTGAAAATATAAAATGAAGTCTACGTAGTTTTTTCACTTTTCCTACTAATGTATATGAAAACTATAAAGCATAAGTATTTTAAAGCAGGAACTTTACTTTCTTCACAGCAAAAAACAGTGTCAGGCTGTAGGATATAACTCTGTACAAGTAAAAAGCCAAAAATTGTTTTCCCTCAACTTCCACTGATTCTTCACTGTCCTTAATCATGGGTTATTTACATTATTTATAAGATGAAATAACAAATACACCACAGACCTGTACCTTAGGCAAGTGTTCTACCCTTCTGTCTCACAGGATCTTCTATGCACATAAAATTCAGTTATATTTTCAGAAATAGCTAAGCTAACCGACCATTTTTAATGTATTACTCCTAATCTTTTGGATAACCCTTTCTGGAATAACTGAGGTGACAAAATAACAACTTTCCACCTTGAAAAAGCTGAATTGAATTGTAGGATAATTAATCTTGGGACAGGCCTCAGGAGGTCTCTAGCCCAAACTCATGCTTTAAGCACTTCCAATGTTTGACGGCCCTTACAGGGAAATAGTTTTCCTTATATTTGATTGCAACCTCTTGTTCCAACTTATGCCCATTGTCTTCATCAAAGGCTGAAATGTTGTATCTTGTATTTCATATGCAACAGTATCAGGAGGCTTCTGATCCATCACCATTGGAACTGAGCATCTTGACTTTGAAGTTCAGTATCTTCTCCTTTCATCATGTTCGATTCCTGTAAATTCTTCCACACAAATTCTTCTTTGCTGTGTCTTTTTACCCTGATGCCTACGAGTAGCTAAGGTACTAACAAAGCAAGCCACTCTCTATCACACTAAAGTTGTCTCTTTTTGGCCCCTGTACCACTTGCATGCAGTGGTTTTCACTTGCTCTGTAATTGGACAGACGTGCTTTTTGGTCCAGAAATGTCTCCCACGGTTGTGTTGTACCCAGTGCAGTTAAGGCTGTGTTGTATACATTATATACATGCATACGTATACACACAATAAACTTCATTACAAATAATAATCAAATGTAGCATAGGCTTTATTTTTGTACCCGTTTAAGGATTTTTCCTCCTAAGCTGTTCCACCAGCATGATAACACAGGCATAACTAAACCAATCCAGAAAATACTTCACAGCTTACCACACTCCTGTCCTCCTATGAGAAACACTGCACCAGCATAACCTCTCTAATAGCTATACCCTTGGTTAACAAGGTTCTACTTCTAATGCTGCTAATAAAAAAATTACCCACCATGGGGATGGCCAATAGGCGCCTGTTTGTTCAGTGTCAGGCAGCTGCTTTTACCCTCATCAACTCCACCTCCACCTGCAATCCTGGGGGTATAAACACCAGCTGATGACATGAATTTTGATGACGGGAAGATTTTGGTCTCTTCTAAGTCTTTGCTAAGCAAGCTTCTCCTCAAAGTCTACAAAGGTGGGCAGCCTTTGAGGAGAGATGTGCCTGGGTCCGAAGCCGTCCCGTTGCTACCGACGCAGACCCAACACACTATATAGGATATTCTGAGCGTTTCTTCACCGTTCGCACTGGCAAAGCCCGAGCAGAGCCCCTGCTGCTGCGCCTGCAGGGCCGCCCGCCGCCTGGGGGTGAGGGCCGGGCAGCGGTGGCAGGGCCGCGGGCAGGAGGCCGCCCCGCCAGCCGTAGCCCCCCTCCGGCCCGGCCACCTCCGGGACCTCTCGGGGAGGCGG
>VYXH01010319.1:112172-125677 GCA_013397275.1 Burhinus bistriatus
AACCCCCTCTCGTCGCAGCCCCCGGCTGCCTTTTCCTCCTCTTCACCCCTGGCCGGGGTTCCCCGGCCAGCCTTGCCCCCGGGGGCCGCCTCCCGCGGCGGGGTTCCCCCCCCTTCCGCAGAGGCGGAGCGCGGCCCGGCCCGCCTTGCGCCGTAGGAAGGCGGCGGGGAAGGGCAGCAGGCGGGTCCTCCGAGCCCTTAAAGAAAAGCGGCCATCCTCCTCCCCCGACGGGGAAGGCGGAAGAGCGGAGCAGCAGCCCCGGCCCTGGCCCTGCCTGGCTCCTCTTCGGGTTTATATGCACCTGGCCGGATTACTGCTCGCCTTGGAGAAGAAAGAGAAGGGGCAGCAGCGCGACCGCGGCTCACCTTCCCCGGCCATGTGCTCGGTAAGCGAGGGTAGCAGCGCAGAGCCCTTGGTGGCCCGCTTCAAACAGGTGGAGGAGACGCTGGAGAAGCTGCACCGGGAGAACAGGAGCTTGAAGAACAAAGTGCCTCGGTACAACGCGCTCTGCACCTTGTACCACGAGTCCGCCCAGCAACTGAAGCACCTCCAGCTGCAGCTGGCTGCCAAGGAGGCGACCATCCGGGAGCTGCGGAGCAGCCTGGCCCGGCAGCAGCAGCAGCAGCCGGCGGCGGGCGGCGAGGCGGGGGCGGCGGGCGCGGAGCCGGCCCGCTCGCTGGTGGAGAGTCTGCTGGAGCAGCTGGGGCAGGCCAGGGAGCAGCTCAGGGACAGCCAGCGACTCTCGGCGCGGAGAATGGAAGCTCTGAGCCAGGTAAAACCGCGGCTGCCCTCGACATGGCGCTGGCAGGCAGCGCCGCGCCTCCCTGGGCGAGAGGGGCGCCCCTACACCCGAGCAGCGGCAGCAGCAGCATTCAGCCCGGGGGCTGTGTTTTCCGCGCTCCTCTCTTGAAAAATGAGTGATTTAAGCTTAGGAAGGCCAGCGGTGGCTGTCTTGAATGGAGGATGCAGACGTTTGGCGTTCAGGCTGCTCGCTCGCTGGCGTTTATGGGTGNGAAAGTCCCCTTCCGAGCCGGGAAATTCCCGCAGCGGCTCCGGCTGGGACGCCGCGCTAAGGGGCTTTCGCAACGCGGGGCCAGCCCCGTCCTCCAGCCCCTCGAAGGACCCTCGCTGCCCCTTCTGCCCCCTCAGCAATCTCTCGCCGGTCCCACCTTCACCATGACCCCCCACCCTTCTTCCCCCTCGTTCAGCCTGGAGCCCCCTCAGCGGCCCCTCGTCCTCCCCGGACCAAGCTCCCCCCTCAGCGGCCCCTCCTTCACCAGTCTGCNCAGGAGCTTGAAGAACAAAGTGCCTCGGTACAACGCGCTCTGCACCTTGTACCACGAGTCCGCCCAGCAACTGAAGCACCTCCAGCTGCAGCTGGCTGCCAAGGAGGCGACCATCCGGGAGCTGCGGAGCAGCCTGGCCCGGCAGCAGCAGCAGCAGCCGGCGGCGGGCGGCGAGGCGGGGGCGGCGGGCGCGGAGCCGGCCCGCTCGCTGGTGGAGAGTCTGCTGGAGCAGCTGGGGCAGGCCAGGGAGCAGCTCAGGGACAGCCAGCGACTCTCGGCGCGGAGAATGGAAGCTCTGAGCCAGGTAAAACCGCGGCTGCCCTCGACATGGCGCTGGCAGGCAGCGCCGCGCCTCCCTGGGCGAGAGGGGCGCCCCTACACCCGAGCAGCGGCAGCAGCAGCATTCAGCCCGGGGGCTGTGTTTTCCGCGCTCCTCTCTTGAAAAATGAGTGATTTAAGCTTAGGAAGGCCAGCGGTGGCTGTCTTGAATGGAGGATGCAGACGTTTGGCGTTCAGGCTGCTCGCTCGCTGGCGTTTATGGGTGACAGCTTGGTTGAGGTGACTTGCCCGGGGTGGCACAGCGAGCTGGTGGTGGCAGAGTCCGGACAAGAGAGCGAATGTTTTGAGCCCCGCGATGCAGCGCTGGTGCGTTTGACAGGTCTTGCTCTGGCGCTGTGTGCCCAGAGTTGGACTCTGCCCAAAGCGACTCCGCCATCTGTATCCAGCAGTAGTTCCCACTGCCTTCAGCTCAAGAAGCTACAGCATAAAATCCTAAAACGAAAACTTAGCCTGGCATTATAAATCTTCGTGCAACTAATTCCACAAGGAGAAGGAAAAATAGTAAACCCCCGTAAATTTGGAAGTTCCATATTACTTACTGAAGACCCTCCTCTTTACCAGATGCAACAGTTTTATTCTGTAAGATAAACAACTGATGCCACCACTTTTTCTATTAAAGTGTTTGGTTGGTTTTTTTTAAATGCACTTAAAAAGGGATTTTTTTTTATTGACATTAAGGCAGCACGTTAATACTTGGAGAAGTAACTGGCAAGTCTGGATTGTGAGGAGACAGATTAGGGAAATTGGTATCTTTTATGACAGAAAAAGAAGTCTCAAAACTGCATACCCTCCCGTCCACCACAAGTGCTGTTTTTGTTACTGTCATTAAGACTTTCCCATGTTCAGTCTGAAATACGTAAAGAATTTTAAAGCGTTTCTTTCTGTATGAAGCTGCATAAAGGAATTTCCAAACCGAGAAGCAGTACTTAAAATTGAAACAAGTATTTTTGTCATAAGTAATCTCTTGACCTAATGCTTATACAAAACATTTTCCATATATGACAATCACCTAAAATACATTTAAATAAGTTCAAGTTTGGAAATTTGTAATAAGAGATGATCTTACTGACACTTTGCAAACAGATGACAAACCTGTGGTATCTGAACATATTTTGAAGTCTGCTTCTGGATGTCTTTCATCTATAGCAAAAGGAAAATTCAGCATGATGCTAAAGAATTTAAACATCAGTAATAAGAAAAAGTGCTATTTCTATAAGTTAGATATTAATTTTATTCTTTTTAGAAAGAAATATTTTATGTGCAATCAGAAACACTGAAACCCTTGCCACTAAAAATAACAACAACAACGAAGACATTTTGTGAAGTCAGGGCCTACTTGCTGGCAAAGAAGAGTGCTCCCTGTGATTTACAGCTCCATTAGCCCTCCCAAAGAACTGGAAGGGTAGAGTGAAGCTTGCACCTGTCTTACAGTCTATGCTAGGATCCAGGGTATCATTGATTCTGGAGGAGCAGTGCTGCAGAGGTTTCTGTTACCAGCATCCGCTACTTTTTGAGGATATCAAGCACAAGCTGTTTTTGACAAAGTCAGGACTGGTGTACTTGAGGTGCATGGTACTACAGAGTGGTTTACCCCAGTAAGCAAGCAAACTTCTTCCTTCTCAAAACACCTGCAGAGACATTAACTCAATGCAGTGCAGGTGGTCCCACAGAACACAGAGTAATTCAAGAATGTGCAGCAACAAGATACACAGCTGTTTCCTAAGAGAACATCAGACCCCCTTGCATACCTTGGAGAGTCAGCTATGGCCAAAGCAGAGTCATTGCTGCCACACAGACTTCATTTTCTGTTTGCTTGTCCTTACCACTCATCCTTTCCTAAGTGGTAAAGTTGCTGCTTTGTCCTTGTGACAGTGTCAGGCAATGAATACACTTCACTGGTTTTTGATAAGATGACTTTCCAGTTCCATTTTTTTTTAGAGAAAAATCTTTACTATCTGGTAATTTAGAATGCAGGACCCATAAACATTTCTCAGTCTCCATAGTTATTCCTTTTAAATGACTTTGTTTCTTGTAAATTCCGTCTTTAGTTTGTTGCTGCTCTATATCTTTTCATAAAATCTTCCTAGGAAGTGCTTGTGTAGCTGTCCAGGCAGTTCTTGATTTTGATTGACTGATCTGTCAGTTCCACAGTCGAGTGATTATATAGCAATGAACTGAATTTATTGTACTTTTTAAGTACTTTGCAGTGAGTATAGGAGCAATATGGAATTCAGTCTTAGACATATTTTGGCTTTTGAGTTCACTTTGCTTTCAAATAACTTCCCCTCCCCCTTATGTTTAGGAAGTACAGAAGTTGAATCAGCAGCTAGAGGAGAAAAATGGAGAGATACAGCAGATGATAAATCAGCCTCCATATGAAAAGGAGAGAGAAATCTTACGCCTTCAGAAGAGCCTGGCAGAGAGAGAGAAGGCTCAGGCCACCAGCGATGTTTTGTGCCGTTCACTCACTGATGAAACTCACCAACTTCAACGAAAATTAGCATCCACAGCAGAAATGTGTCAACATCTGGCAAAATGTCTAGAAGAGAAGCAAAGAAAAGAGAAGGGGAATTCAGATGACCAGGTACCTACTGAAAGATCTAATCAGGTATTCTTACTGCTACTATGTTTCTTTAAAGTCTTATTAGCTTCTGAGGTGTTAATTACAATGTGATAGTTGTAAGTGGGGAGTGGAGTGGTGAGAAACATCCCTTTAAATAATTTCATGTAGGGTGAAAAGACTACCATGGCAAGCCCTAAACAATTCCGAGTACCAAAAATTGACAGCTGCTTCCATCCTAAGTCACTTGCATTTTGGCCATCTCACTTATCTCATCATCAGAGGCTTCTTTGGGGGAGGAGAGGATCTTGACAGGTCCCTTCAAACCTCAGCAATTCCAAGATTACAATTCTTTTCTGCATATACAGGAGACAGTACCTTCTTTACACTGCAGCATGCTTCTGTGCATCACTAGATGGTGCTGTGCTTTTGAAGGTGGCATCTCCTGATTGCTTGTTTAAGCATCTAAATCGCAAAACAAAGTAGAGATGTTTTAAAGTAGTATTTATATTAAGAACTCTATAGCACATGGTCTTCTCAGATCAGGATTTAGCTTTGCACACATAGTACAGACCTACAGAAAGCTGGTTAGGGAATAATGAGTCAAGGTGTCTGTCTTCTTTTTTTTCCCCTCTGGGGTTCCCCCTGGCCCCCCAGTGCAAGGCAATGTTTCTCTCCAGCAGGGTTGTTTAGAAAAATTGCTTCATTATAGGAAGGTGGCAGAAATGCTGCTAAGGGCACAAAGAAACACCTGGATTTTGGCATACTTTGCTAATGGCTGTGTGGCTTTGCCACATCATCACCTTAACTGAAGCTTTGCTGAAAAGGGTAGAGGTAGATCGTGTTGTTCCAGAGGTCATGATGGTTCAGAGTCTTTAGGTAATTCATCATAATATCATAAGGAAATAACATTAGAGGTGCTGCCTCCAGTAACAGATCAGAGTATTAAGTAGAATGCTACAGCCAATTCTCATAAAAAAGAATAAATCTGTCTCATGCTTTTACTCTTACGTAGTGGTAATGCTGTGTTTCACATGACCACTCATCTATGCTTTTATGGTACACTTTATACATGCTCACTTCTACTTTGTAAAACATGGAGCATTTCCAAAGAAAATTTATCCACCTTAGAGTTACCTGTAAGAAATAGTTAGAGGTTGACTAGATATACAAAAAAAGGACTTAAGGGACTTGAAGCATTTGGTATTATCATATTTTACATGTAATTGATAGACAGGAAACTTGATTGACTTTGATATATGTAATAAGTAGCTAACCTTATACAGTGGGGACTTCCCTGTTGAAGAAGAGAAATTTCAGATGTAATTACTAGCTGATTCTAGGGAATTTTGTACAAAAGTGTTCTATATTACTCATGTACACTGGGGTTTTTTTAAGCAGATGTCACAACTGTAAAAAAGAGGTATCATTTTAGTCAATTATTTAGCAAGCAGGGTTTTTTTCCCCTCAGTGATTTCTTCCTAGTACTGGCCAAAATTGACAGTAATAACAAAGCAAGATGAAGGCATCTCTGTGTCTTTGTCATGCATTCCCCCACTCCCAACAAGTAGTTTCCAAGGAGATCATGTAAACTGTTAAGCTCTGTTGTCATCAGTGTAGACCTTTCATGCATGTAAAATGTGTGGTATTTTTCTTGTTACCTTTAGTAGGCTCAGAATCTGATAAAACAGATATGTTTTTATGACACCACACAGATCTACTTAAAAGCAATATGAAGGTGGTAAAAACCTGAGTACATTTTTTCCCTGCTTATTAATAATAAAAGCTGTAGATTGTACTGTTAGTATTTAGAAATATACTATATAGGAATAAGTAGACCTAGATGTATGTATGTTTCACTGATAGCAAATAGTTTTAGAGGCCTTAAAAAAAAAAAGATTACTTCCAGTTTAACAGCATAGCTAAGTAGCATTTGAGATTTTTATGTTAAAGTAACGCTTCCTTTATCTGAAAATTACAGCTTTTAGACAATGAAACTTCACTTCAAGCTCTTATCTGCAACCTACAAGATGAAAACAGGATGTTAAAACAAAAAGTAGCTCATGTGAGTACTTCCATTCTGTACAAGATTAAGATTTGATTGTTTTGAATTACAGTAAATTTGGAATAGGTGAGGCCTAGTTAATCTAGTTATATGGCAGTTTAATGCAACAAATTTTTTTTTAGTCCTTTGAACATGGCATATAGTCTTTGTTCCCTTAGCTAAGAACAACTTAATAAATTATTTTTAGTGTATTGGGGTTTTGTTCTTAAAAATACACTGCAGAAGAAAATTGGTTTTGTGTTCCTTCCATGCATCAGTATTCCACCCCAGGAAAACAGCACTAGGCCCAGGGTGACCGCCAACCCCTCATATTCCGTATTATTTAATGCTGTCCCTATGGATTGGCAAATGGGGAAGGCTGCCCATGAGGAGCCTGGCTTATATCATGATAATCTTCGTCTCTCCTGTAAAGTGGCTTATCCACACTCAGCAGTTGAATCAGCATATAGTATTATCTTTTAGAGAATTTTGCTCCTGCACATATAGACAGTCTGTGGAAGCTTGGAAGTTTGTTTGTGTCTTCATGTTCTTCATGACTCTCCTGGGTAATCTTTCAGGTAGAAGACTTAAATGCAAAATGGCAGAAATACGATGCGAGTAGGGATGAGTACGTGAAGCGACTCCACTTGCAGCTAAAAGAGATGAAGTCACAACTGGAGCAGCAGCATGGTGTAACTTCAGCACAAACGAATTCTGACCTGATGCACAAGGAGATCTTCCGGTTAAACAAGCTACTGGAAGAAAAAATGAATGAATGCATAAAAACAAAGAGAGAATTAGAAGATGTGAAGAAGGCTAGTGAAGGAGATAATGAGCGCATACAAATGCTGGAGCAACAGGTCATTAAGTTTCTTTTTCCTAGAGGTGGGAATTCTTAGTTTCTCCCCAGACCACTGAAGACCAAGGGGGAAAAAATGAAATTATTTCTTTTGACATTTGCCACTTGTCTTGCCACATTTGGCTACACAGATACTTAACAACACTGATTTAAAGGAAATTCACTACTTAAAGAACTGCATGCAGTTCTGCTGGTTTTAATACAAGATATGAAAGATCTGAAAAAGAAATAGAAATACCTTTAAAGTACAGATATGATAGAGAAGATAATACTGAGATTCTGGGAATAAGTATTTACAAACAAGGGCATTGCAGCCTCAACTTCTTAGTCTAACCTGCCAATACTCTAATTTATAAAGTATTAACATAGTAATTCTTTTTCAGGTCCTAGTTTATAAAGATGATTTCACATCTGAGAGATCAGACAGAGAACGAGCACAGAGTAAAATACAAGAGCTTCAGGCAGAAGTTGCATGTCTGCAACACCAGCTAGCAAGAAGACAGGTAAGAAAGCAACATGCTACTTTTTCAATTAAAGGATATCAACAGGATTCAGGACTAAAATATACTTTAAAATATATTTTTAAAAAAATCTTAGTACTTCTAAAACCATTTCAGCTCAGTGCAGCTATCAAAAACTTACATTATTTTATAGTCATTTCTAGTGGAGGTGCTTCCCAATAGATGCGTAATACCCCTTTCCAGTCCATTTTCCTTCTATTTTGGATCAACATGAATTCTTAGAAGGAGGAGAGGGACAGCCAGGACTCTAGTAACAGTGGCATCTTTAAAGTAGCATACTGACTATATTCTGTGTTTTCCACAAGCCTTCTTTACAATTATATTAATAAAACTTTTTTTAAAAAAATGCATATTTTATTTACAAAACTTCTGATAAAAACATGAGCAGTGTTTCAGATAAAGGTGATAAAATATTCTGTTGAAGACTATCTTTTTACTGCATCTTTTTCAAGAGCTCCTCTTTCTCTTTCTAGGACTCAAGAGACACAAGTAGTCATTTCAGAGTTCACATTGGTAACCAAAATCATATGTATGTACAGACGAATGTTGAACATCTACGAGGCAATAGCCCAGGCCAAACAGGCATGAGAAGAACATCTTCACAGTCTGAACAAGCTTCTCCTCCCGCGGACAATGGAAACTCAGGTTCCGAGGGCAGGGCACAGGGTGAACTTAGATGCCCTCATTGTATGAGGTTTTTCAGTGATGAACTCAGTGATGAATTCCTCAAGCATGTTGCTGAATGTTGTCAGTGACGACGTGATGTGAGGATTGTAAGTCAATCACTACTTTAAAGAGTAAACTTTGCTCTATGCATATCTCCTACAGTCCTAAAACAGAGTAATTCAGATGGACAGCTCTTAGGAATTAGGAGGATGAACAATATCTACCTCTTATTTGATTTCATCTTCTCTTGGATTGTATGAAAGACGTCAAGAGAAAGCAAAGTGCTTTTATGAAGAATTATTTTTGACAACTACGAGGAAGGCAAGCATAATGCAAATTCTACTACAAACTAAACTGAAACTTACAGTGGTAGTTAGCTTCAGAGTGCAGCTTGACTCATATTCAAGTCTAATTCTTGACAGCAGTCTGAAGGCTTGTGAAAAAAATTACTGAA
Source organism: Burhinus bistriatus (assembly GCA_013397275.1). Taxonomy (NCBI): domain Eukaryota; kingdom Metazoa; phylum Chordata; class Aves; order Charadriiformes; family Burhinidae; genus Burhinus; species Burhinus bistriatus. The sequence goes on from VYXH01010319.1 coordinate 120,902, forward strand.
CTTGAAATCTTGCTCCTCTCCAAAAATGTAGGCTGAAGAATGGGGGAGGAGCACTTTGGCAGAAGATAGGAAAAATCTTACTGTGCTTTATCTGGATTAAAAGCGAAAGTATTTTCTTATCTATTGAGGCTGAACTTTCAGACATCTCATCTGAAAATCCTTCTGTTCAACTGAAATCAGAAGTGAAGAAAACATAAAAGGGCTAAAACTAGCCTGTCGTTTTGCACAGAAACAATGTACAGGGATATTTATTTTTTCTGTGCCGTAAGTAACTATTTTACACATTTGTAAATGTGTATTTGTGTAATTATTGATTGTATTCCTATTTTACCTAAGGATTATTTTTGTAATAAAAGTGATTGTGCAGTGGCTTTACTACATTAGTAAAGTGGTCAAAAATCTCTCCTTCAGTGTAAGTATTTAAATGTGAAATAGTCCCAGTAACTATACTAAGGGCTAACTAAATGTCATGGTTTCAGATATGAGTTATTTCATTACTTCAGTGATAACCAGTGTCTCAGACTATTTTCAAATATGTTGAAAAATCACTCCTCATTTATGAGAGGAAGAATGACCTTTCAGATGCACGAGAACACATTTAACACCCTAGCCTGCCACACATCTGTGATGATGCCAATGCTAGTTTAAATTTCTTCTTATCCTATCTACACTGGAGGTAACTTCAACAAATAGCAGGGGACTGTTTTAAGAAGAAGTATCAGAAGTTAAGGTGTACAAATGTAACAGGGCCATGGTTTTTTTCAGCCTTGGCTCCAGGTGTTTCTCACCATGTCTGAGCAGGAGTTAAGGATGGGATACAAAGTAAAGGCCTAGTACAACCATGACCTTTCAGTAATTAAAGAAAACTTACTTTGTGGAACAACACTCTTGTCTCTGCTCTGCTTCCTTCCCAATACTACACTTTAGGACGACTGTGGACATTTTCCTTGATACTTCCTTTTCATGATCCTGTTACAGCCCCAAAGGAAGATGATGGTTTATGCCAATGTTGCCTTAGGTGGGACTTTACCAAGAAAGATGCATGGGCCATTGCATGCGGTGTGCAGGTGCAATGGTTCTTATTAATCTAATCTTTAACTGATTGCAAACCTCTGATTTATTACTAGCTTGTTTTTCCCCAACACAACATGCACAAACATGCAGAGATTTTTTTTTTATTTTATTTTTTTTTGTGTGACCATTTTATACATCGCCTTTTAAGGTCTTAGAGATCAGATGCAGCCCACAGAATACAGGCTGAGAAACATATGATTAAACTTCCTGTGGCATAAGCTAATCTTACTTTTTCTGACTGTTCTCACTAGACAAACCCTGTTTACGGCTTCAGTGTACACCAATACTATATTGCCAGTGATTCATACAGCAGAATATGGACCTTTTTTAGGATTCACATTACAAGATAGTCACAAAGACAAACACAACAATAAAGTAAGTTAGATCTTGGCAGTGCATTGTTTTTTATTGCATGAGATGATCACTGCTTTAATATACATCAGTCAGAAGCTCAGGTGTGCTATAGGTTTCCACTCGTTAATCCTTGTGGGTATAGTTGGACAGACTGACCTAGACCTATTAGAAATAGATGCAAGAATTAGATACAAGAATCTGCAGTACACAGAAATTAATTGTACCTATTCTTGTCATTTTAAGATGTGTGAATTAGTCCTCTTGTCAGACCAGGGTTTAGAGTCCGAATCCTGGGAAAGGAGGGCACTTCAGTGCTGGGAAACCGCATGTATCTCCATAGAGGACCACACTGGACCAACAGACACAAGGAGGTGAAGTTATAGATCAAGCACAGATTACAGCTGCCACCTAAGGCTGTGCAATAAATGACTGGAATTTGAATACCCATGGCAAAAATCTAGGACAGATCTGCTGGTTTTCATTATAAGAATACCTCATTTCAGGGTTATTTTGTTTTACCATTTCCTACTGAGTTTTTTTTCCAGCTGGTAAAAAGCCCTACCTATATATTTCTTGCTTTGGCTTAACCAAGAAACCAGTTACACACTATGAAGAACTACCAGTGTCTTACATGCAAATGTTTGTTTCAGATTATAGGGCATAAACTATACCTACAAAGAAAACAGTGCTTTGACTTTTACGCTGAAGTCACTGGTAGATCTCTTGAAGAAACAGTATAAAATCTTTACTTGCCCTCTCCCCTCACCAGGCAAAGCATACACATCAAGGCATCCCAAGCAACTACGACCACCATCTACGTTCACAATTCAGGTTCCTCAACTTGTAGACCAGAATGCATAAAAACCTCTCAGCTCCAGTGCCCCAACACTGAAGTGAAAGCAGCCATGAGTTATCAGGATTTTTTGAACCCTTTAAATTAAGGGAAGCTCCTTCGGGCCTCAGAATGGTTTACTCTGCCACTTGGATGGCTGTCCAAGTACTGCGTGTCTTGTTTGGTCAATTGGTAAAAGAAACCCAGCTCCTTTCCCAAAAGAAAGCAATAAAGGCATATGAGTAAGAAAGTAACTGCATAGAATGAAAGGAACTTCAATAGCATAAACTTTATGAACTTTCATTATCCATTTATACCACATGTTCACTGAAACACACACCGTCTGTAGAGCTTCAGAAACAAGTCCTCACACAGACTCTTGAAACCATACAGAAAAACTATGTGACTGTATGGGACTTGGTTCCTTATTTGCTGTATTAGCAACAAAAGGCATCCAAGATAACTGAACCCTGTTATCAGGCAAAGTTAACACCCATTTAGGCTTCTGTAAGTCTCTCATTGCTGGTGAGCAATACCCATACTGGAGAGGCATGCCAATAATAGAAGCAAGACAAAGGTACCTCTGTAGGTCCAGGGAAGCTGGGAAGAGGCAGGGTAACTGTCTCTTCTGGGAGCTGTAGGAATGAGTCTTAGCATATTAAGAGCTGCCAAGATGCATTTGTCCAATTACCTTCATGATTAGTCCATCCCTTCTCCTAAAATTTCTCCCTCATTACATTACCTTCCCTCAGTTTTGCTCTCCAAAGGAGCCTTAGTTCAGACCCAGGACAAGCTCAGAGCTCCCGAGCAGCTGTCTTGCCAACAATCAGGTTTTCAGACCATATATCCTCCAAGTACCGGCAAGCTGGTTCTCATTATTCCTGGACCTAATTATAATGTACTTTGCTTGTGATTTTAAAGTAAATGCTGTTTACTAATAACTATGCTGGTTGCCAGGCAGAAGTAGGCCTTTAGCACACAATCATGACAGCAGCTGTAGGCAAGACTGACTCACTGAATCTCAGAAAATACAACTGGGAGAAGCCTCTGAAGTTGATCCCTACCCAAAAAGTCCCAAGGGAGAGAAGCTCAACAATAATGCTGTCTTCTGCAGCACAGGCAGTATAGAGCCTAAAAAGCTTCTCAAATCTTCTGCAACTTTTAAGGCAATGTCTGCTTCCCCCTCCAATGATTTAGGACATCACATCTTTTAAAACAAGCCTTAAATGATGCCTCAAGATTAAGTGCTCACTAATAATAAAACCAACTACAAGAATAAAATTTGTTCAAGAAGCAGATACCTATGCTCTATGGTATTTTTTTTTTAAAACTTCCATTTCCTGTGGCTTCGCTGCATGTGTATATATAGAAAGCAAGGGAAATTCCAAACAAGATGCCACACCAGCGTACTCAGAACAGCAGTGCTTCTTATTCTAAAAAAGGGAAGTCTCAAATTCTTTTTCTACAAAATCTGTGTGAATTCAAAGTATGCTGTAGTAATATTTCCTAGTACCATGCTCCAGTAGCTATCAGCTGGGGGGGTTCAGCTAAAAACCTAATGCATAAGAAATACTTACAAAGCACCAGGTCGAACCAGCAGGACCTCAGCAGAGGGATGGGGTATCAGGTTAAGCACTCCTGCCTTCTCACCAGATGCCTCAAATTGCTCACTAAGGGCAAAGCGCAGCCCAGCACCCTCACTGAAGCTTTCCCTGCCTTGGGCTGTCCTAGCTGGGGGGCCAGAGCTCCAGCAAGGGTGGGTGGGGGTTTACAAGGTGCTGCAGCAACTGCTGAAACAAGGGCTCCTGAAAGGCACCAACTGTCCCAAGCAGCACAGCCTCCACTCCTGCTGCTGCTCAGTGCATTCTTCCCCTTTCTCTTTAGTACATCCACTTTTTCCTCCTCTTTTTACATTTACTGGTAAGAAGCTCTTGGTGCAGGAACTCTTCACAACATGCACTGGATATGTGACATCTATAGTGGCCGACAGCCTCCCTCAGGAGCTCGAGATATTTCCATATCACATGGAGCTCCATTGTGAACAGCACTGAACCAGATGGCGGGTTATGAGACAGCTTATTTCTAGAAGGCACCAGAAAAACTCCATTTGAAGTGTGTACTCGGCTTAACCATGCTTGTTCCCCGACCATCCTTCCCTGGGCCAGCCCTCCAGCATGCCTTCTGGAGACCTGGTTGATGGATGGGCCAAGCACCTGCAAGCAGGGCAGCTTTGGCTCCTCATGCTGACACTCACCTCCTCGGTGTCACACGAACTCACCTTGCCTGAGGCTTTTACACTAATTTCTCAAGGAGTGGGAGGGAGGAAAGAGCAGTGGGACCCTGTTCTGCAGTGCTTGCAGATCTACCTCCATCCCCTCCCTGTCACCACTGCAGCCCTCTCTCTCCCCTCCTCCCCCATCCTGCACTCACCCAATCTCTATGTCAAATCTGTTTTCATAGAAAAAGCGTTTTTTTGTTGTTGTGTTTTGTGGGGTTTTTTTTTTGTTTGTTTGGTT
>VYXH01010319.1:125725-232124 GCA_013397275.1 Burhinus bistriatus
TTTTTTTAATTGCCAACAGATAACATTCTGGGTTACATGCAAGTATCACAGGCAGTTTTTACAGGAGGGGCACGCGGTGTTACCAGGCAAGCCTGGTGCCTGCCCCCACCAGCTCTTTGGCCAGCACTTAGCACACCCCATTCCTTTCTGAGCCTTTTGGTTCCTGCTGCATCCAGCCACAGCCCAAACGTCTCCTGCACAGCTCAAAATAGCATGGCTGAATGGGACAGTGGGTTTCACAGCTTGACGTCCTGCTCCACAGCAGTCCAGACTTGAGCGATGCCTGGGGTTACCTTCACTGTTGAGACAGGAGCCCACACCAAGGGAATAATACTTTGCTGTCACAAAGGGCAAGGTGTCAATCTGTGGTCTCCCTCCAGCTGTGCCCCCACAGCCCTCCCTGGACCAGGCCAGCTGCAGCTCATGCGAGCCAGCCACCTGCGCCCACCACCTGGGCCCTGGGCTGGGAGAAGAGCCACTGGCACATGTACCAGCCCTGGGAGCAGCCCCACCGTGACTAGTCCCACTCACAAAGCCCTGGGGTTTTCCCTGCTCAGTGCAAATCAGGAAGCAGGTCTCAGAGCATGCTACAGGGCACGGTCTCCATCTCTCTCAGGACACACAGTGCAGAAGGTGAGAGGAGCTCAGATCTCCTTAGACTCAGTTCATATGAAGGGGGAAAAGGAGTAAAAAAAGGAGGTCAGACACCCACAGAGGAATCAGCCCTCATTCTAACGATCACCACCACATCTCAAGGAAGCTCAAGCATCCAGGGAGGCACACAAACGTCCGCAGACATTTGAGGAAGAACATCATCTACCAAGAGAAAGGGGGACTTGGTGGGATGTAAAGTGACTTGTACACACAACAGCTGAGCACAGCCTAAAGGAGCATCATACTCCTCCTTCCCACCATCTGAACTTGCCCTCAGTGATGCAGATCTAATTTAGTAGTTCTCAGCTCCTCTTCTGGCCTCAGCACAGAGCACCTGCTCCACCTTCTGCAAGGCCTGTTCTTACCTCCCCAGGTGGAAGGACAGAGCTTTCCCATGTGCCACCCCCGATGACAGCTGACAGGTGGGAACCAGACATCTCTGGAGGGAAAGGGATCTTCCTTTGATCCTGGCTGCTGTGATAAGGGGCCTCTCCGCCCTCCACCAAAACCAGTCCTAATTTGAACTCTAAACTTGAGTAGTGGTTGATCCTTACCAGCAGGAACATCTGTCACCCATGAGACGCACCTACTGGGCGCATTTTAGGAACTGTTCCTTGAGTATTGACTGCTCTGCACTGCCAGAGCCACTGAGCAAGCCCCATAAGAGACTTGGTGCAGGGTCCCTAGAAAATAAGAGCTAGAGCGGTTCCCATCCTTAATGGCATCCGAGACTTGGTTTGAGCACTTTGCAGAAGCCTACCTCTGCCCCTCGCATGTCACAACAGGACAGTCAAAAGCAAAGAGCCAAAAGAGCAAACAGCAGCACAGAGAAGCAAGTTGGGCAGAAGTCCACCAGCAGCCTGCATCTTCCAGAGCCCTCCTTACTCACAACATGGCATGACCCCTAAAACACACCATATTTTCCAGGCAGTTAAGTGATGCACTGAATCAGCACCTGCTCCACACACTTGTGGTGGGCACAAGAAAGGACGTGTTTTTAAGGGGACATCTTTCCACATGTTTATGTGCAGGCCCACCTAGACACAGCAGTGGGGAAGGTCTGCTTCCCAGTGACAGGTCTCCAGCAACACGTGTCCTCTGCTACGAGGCCAGCACACCTTCACCTGGCAGGGACAAGTTGTACCTGTATTTAAGGATCAAATAGATGCCACCTGTGAATGTACATGAGATGATTCTTAGGATGAGGGACGTAACCCCTGTCACACCAGCAATGAAGCAGAGACGTGCAGGAAGTCTGTCTGTCTGTGCTTCACTGCTGTACAACGCAGAGGAGGGGCGTCACAACAAATGCAACTGCCTGGAGAGAGTACAAGGTCTAAATATTGTTAAAACTTACATCTATCAATGGCAGGAATGGGAAGATATAAAAGTCTTTTCATTTACTACAATTACAAAATTCATTAATGAGGTCCATGGTGATCTACCCTAATGCTCTTAGTTGCTCTTAAAACAACAGCCTCCAAGTTACCAGTATTCATTTGTCTGGGATGCTCTTTGCTGGGTGTGCATGTTGAGAGGGGAAGAGATGTGAGAGTCCACAGAGCACGTGAAGATCCTACAGGACAATGGCTACTGCCTGTGGGAAGAGCAAGCGAAATCCAGAAGACTAACCGCGTCACCACGGAGCCATGTCCTGACAGCAGCTGTTAAACAGGAAGCTGAAGCTCACAGTACCAGTAATTGCAAGGTCAGGCCTAAAATTAGCCATGAAAAGCAATCTTTTAAGAGAAGTTGAAGGGATATAGATGAAGGTAACACAGCATCACCAGGGAGTGATCAAGGAATGCAGTGGTTTGCAGGGAATTTGGAACTTGGGTATAGTTTGCAATAGGCATGCATGTGCAGGTGCACACACTTCTTGTGCTAAAAAAAGAAGGGATTTTAGTCTATATTAGAGGGTGAATGATGCAAAATAACCTCTGCCTCTGGGCTTGCACCTCTAGTTTTTTTAGTTTTGACAGCTCCCCCATGACTCTAAAATAGCTTTAAAACCACAAGTAATCTCTTTTAATAGGACTGAGAAGGCCAGGCCCTCTTTCTCTTCTGAGCATCAGCGCCCACTTTTGCCCTATTCCAATTGCACTCAAACACAGAAACAGTTCTTGGGGTAGGACCCAGAGCCCGTGACACTGGCCACCCCGGTTGAGTGCCTCTAATCACCAAGACACACAGCTTGGCCCCAAAAGCACCATATGATTGCCCTTCTTGCTTCTCCAAGTACCTCTTGTATTTAGAGAAGAGGCAAAAGAGGTGCCATCAAAAGGCACTTCATCACCAGAGGCAAGATCATCACTTTCCCACATGGCACCTGCAAAGTTTTACACCTTTTCAATGCCAGTCTTCTCGCAAGAAACATATTCCAAAATATGCAGGACACAGATTGTGCTCGGTGGTGTGCTGGGAGTGGTGGGAGGTCTCTGATAGCCCAAAAGATTTTTGCTACATGCAAACCAGGAATTCATCTCCCAGCAGAGGGGAGATGCTCTGCAGCACTCGCCACTGAGCCGAAAGGGTCTGGAAAGGGTAGTAAGGCAGAATTTGTTTGAAAGAGACACCGAGGCAAAGTGGTGGACTAGACCAGGGTGTTTTAGAGACAGTTATGTGCACTAAGTCATCTTTTTAGATGAATCTCTGTGGCCGAGACTAGGAGTCAGTGTGGGGCGCAGGCAGGCTTTCCCCTCCCACACAAGATCCATCCTTTGATAACTACATGTGGAATCCCCTAAACTCTCTGCACGGTGACAGCTCCTGGGGAGGCACAACGTGCAGTGGAAAAAATTGATGAGCGCAACCACCTCATCACTGTCACCCAAAGAATGGGCAACAACTTATTTTGTGAACTGTTTTGAGGCTTCGTTTTGTTGCACCTAACAAACCAGGTTGCACGGCACTGCACCCCCTCCTACAAAATGTCAGTCTTCAACTCCTAAGAATAACCATTAGGGGAGAAAAAATAGCACGTGCTGACCACTGGAACTCCTGTGCAGTGGGGAGTGCACTAGTCTTGCCTTTCTCCTCAACACAGGGGTTGCACTCACCTTGCAAGTTTCCTCCTGGTGGCATCTCCTTTGACAGGTGGTGGGCAAATATCAATTTTTACCTCTGTGGTTTCCAGGTGACTCTCTCAGGGAAAGTTTACCGGAGCTTTACCCTTCCTGAAATTGCAGCAAGCTGAATAACCACTTCCCCTTAGCACAGCTGAGGAACTTCAAACGTGCAGTGTTGCTAAACAGCGTGAGGACACTCTCCCTCCTGCCTGTGCTGTACTCTCTTGCGTGGATTAATTGTGTTACACACACTGGGCAGTAACAAGGTTGGGAAATACTTGAGCAGTAAAAGCCACTCTCAGCTTGGAAAGGCAGGCTAGTGCTACTTTTTATCTTCCCTGCAGTCAGCTTGTGCCTTTGCATTCCCAGCAGCTGTAAACAACCTAGATCCTGCAACCACCAAAATTTGTACCTGGAGCTGTTTAGAGTCTAAGCAACTGAATGATGTCGAGTCAAGCCCCAAAAGGATGCCCGCGCTAAACGTACTTGCACGTATTTCTGTTTTGCTGCAGTAGTGAAAAAAAAAAAAAAACAAACCAAAAAAACCCCCAACAAATAATAACTTCTAATAGAGATTTTCACAAAATTGATCTCTTAGGCTGCTTCCTTAAGCAGAGGGGCACGTAATGTCCCCAGCAGGTACAGAAAAGAACCCCAGTGTCTACACGTAAGCAGCTGGGCTTGTGCACCTCTTCAGCAATTCTTCTGAATCCTTGAGCAGTTTGTCTAAAGCTGGTGTTAATATTGTTATAAGACTTAATATTAAAGCAGCTAATGTTTGACTGGACTTTAAAAATCAAATTCCAGTCTCCTCTAAGCAGCTTTCAACTCAGGGAAGACAGAGGGCTGCGATTCATTTGAACACTGAGCTTCGTGGCACTCTGCAGAACACAGGGGCATCCCTGCAGTTTTTCTAGAGATGGTGCTAACACAAACCAGAACAAGCATTTTGCAAACAGTGCAACTGTTTTGATGTTGTTTCAATGAGACAACCCTGTGATTTCATGGAGAAAGGCCTCAGCTAGGTACAATAAAAATCTCAGCCTGAGGTCATCTGTACAGCACTTCGTATAGTCACAGGCTACAGGCTCCATTGGGTCTCTTCTTTCCATAGTTTTCCACATTATTTATATGTTTTTCCTCCCCGGGGCTGACAAAGAATGAGCAAGCAGGAAGGTCTGGTTCTGTACCCGAGTTGTCTCAGCTGGTCTTTGCAAGGACCGGCAAGCTGCATCCACCCACACTTTTAGGCAGTCACCAACTCGACATGCCTGGGTTCAAGAGAGTAACGCACTGCTACAGTTTAAGGCTGTGCCCACATTTGAGGGTTATGTACTCAATAACAATGATCATGCAACTTTTTAAGGGCATTAAAAACCCCCTACAACTTTGAAAGCTATATTGACTAAAAATCCTAGCTATAGAACAATGAGCAACCCTCCAGCACACTCAACCCCATCCCATTACTTGACACCCATGAACAGGCTGTGGTTCAAAACCTGCCTTACTCAATACATCAACACATCATTAATATCTATTTCCAAGCAGGCATGGTTTGAACACTGAAAGTTCAACCACTAACATTCAGGGAGCACTTGCAGTAGGGACACAACCTGCCACAGCCGTTCAGGTCTTCAGTGCACCAAACCAGTACAACCTGTAGCTACGCAGTTATTTATACTGCTGCAATAACTCCAATTACTGCTGCAATTGCTCATGAGTCAAGATGAGTCTGATCTACACAAGAGACTGACAGCTGAAGGAGGTAACAAACTCAGACCCCAGTGTAAGATCCTTTGCATTTGGAAAGCCAAAAACTCTTTGAAGCAAGAGCTGTGGACTACAGGTTCAGAAAAATGTCAACTTGTGTTTGTGTGTCTGGAGTTCGGGATTTCCAATCCAGCTCTTTGCAAGTGAGAGGTCAAAAATGAAACAGGGTAATATAAACACATCAAAAGGCTATAAAAGGTTACTCATTTGGAAGCCAAGACTGACCGTGAAGGAATTTTTAGGAAATAAACAGCAGAATATCTTTTAAGCATGCATTAAATCAATAACGGAAAATTCTGTATGCATGCAAGAGTACTGATAGGAATTAAACTTCACAGAAAAGTACATGGGCATGGAGCCAGTATCTAAAGGAAACACAGAAAGAAACTTACCGGAACTTCTGAATGAAGACAGCAGGTCTAGGCATGAATTATTTGTCTAAATCAAATTTATGACTGTCACAATCAATGGCAAGCTTGCAAAAATCGCTGAATAGTTGAGCTTAGGGAGATGAAGGTCTGAAGGTCATTTAGTCCAGCCCCCTCCTGCTCAAAACAGGGTCAGCTAGAGCAGGCTGCCTGGGGCTGTGGCCAGTCAGGTTTTGACCATCTCCAAGGATGAAGAGTCTCTATGCAACCTGCTCCCGGGTTCAATTGCCCTCACAGCAGAAAAGTTTTTTGTTATGTTTAAATGGAATTTCATTTATTTCAACTTGTGCCTATTGCCTCTTGTCCTGTCACTGGGCACCGCTGAGAAAAGTCTGGATCCATCTTCTGCACTGCCCCCACATCAAATATTTATACACATTCGGAAGATGCCCGCCCTAAGCCTTCTTTTCCCCAGGTTGAACAGTCCCAGCTCTCACCTCTCCTTGTTTGGCAGATGTTCCAAGGCCTGAACCATCCTTGTGGCCCTTTGCTGGACTCTCTCCAGTACATTGATGTCTCTCTTGTACTGGGGAGCCCAGAACTGGACTCACGGCTCCAGATGTGTCTCACCAGTGCTGAGATCACCTCCCTCCACCTGCTGGCAATGCTCTGCCCTACTGGCAGCCACCTTTAGTACAAGAGGCACACTGATGGCTTATGTTCAACTTGCCTACTAGGACCCCCAGGTTAACCTCAGCTTGAGGTATCTGACACCAGTAAAGCAAAAAAACCCCCAGACAAACAAAAAAAATAAAACACTTATTCATTTTGCTTAATTATTGTCGTTTAAAAATAGACTTATTTCTCCCTTTCTCCTGCCCCCCCTCTGACCCCAATCCTGAGAGTGATTTTATATATTTATTTATTAACTGTCACATTCAAAGTACTCAAGATCTACAGGCAAATAAATAGCCTATGGAGATACAGAGGTGACACCTAAAACCTCAGCTAAAACACTAGACAAAGAAGTAACACATTTATCTCGGGAACCAGTGCTGAATATTCAGAAAAATGTCATATATGGCCTGGTTTCTAAAACAAATACTTCTTGAAGTGTTTATAAGAAAGACAACACAGTCCATTGTTGGCAGGGATGGAGGGTGAAGAGGAAGGAAAGAAATCTTCCACATTTTTTTGGCAGTCTCTAGAAATTCCTCAATTCAAATGCACAGGCTTGTTTTCAAAACTCGCCTAACAGACTGGTAGAAAGTAAGAGAGCCTTGAAAACCTGGGAGGTCTAATGCAGGTACTTCTTTTATAACTAGGTCCCCTAAATCACAGCAAGTTAAAATCCTGACGGTATCGTTTCACTGTACATACATTAGACCCTCTCCCTCTCCTGGCTGGATATTGATCAGAGTTATCCCTTCTTTCCTGACTTCACAGTCCATGACATTTGTATTTTTTTGCAACTTGTGAAGGTTTTACAGTAAGCCTGGGGTACAGCAACTGTTTCCGTTCTTTTGTTATGTCTGATTTCCTCATGGCTCAGTTGATGAGATTTCTAAATCACACTCTCTGTAGCTGCTCTCCCATTTGTGAAGACAATGAATCACACCAGACCATGTGCAAACTAGTGGGCGACAACATAAAAATCCCTCACACTTACTGTCAGCGCTTGTAGCATTCCCTCCTCTGCATTACAACGCTGATGTGGCTCCATTGCTCAAAGGCGAGGAAACAGCCGTGTTGATTAAAACTAAGCAGTCATTCTGGAAACTCTCCCATGAGTTTGAGAGTGCATCATGAATGTGACCTGCAACCTCTGCGCTTTCCCAGGCTGCACAAAGGCAGCCCTGAGATGTTGATCTACATCTCCTGAAGAACTAGAGCAAGACCAAGCACTAAACACTCCCGTTGTTTTCTAAGCCAGGATCTGAACTGACAGTACTTACAGTGAAGAAAAGAAGGGCATTAATCACTACTGATGTTATTGAATTTCTGATCTTAGAATGACAGTGAATCTACATATAATTACACCAAACCTCAGCATGTCCTTCTGAATCTCACTTGTGTGCGAACCACATTCAGGACCCTGATACTAAACTGAAAGAGGAAAACAAAGGAAGGAGTTGGACCCTGACCAAGAGAAAAGGACTGAGTTCTGATACAAGAAGTGCACAGTTCCTGCTCCCTTTACTAAAGTCACCCGTAACAGGCCGGTTAACACAACAAAGACAAGTGGTAACAAGGTAGCATGAACTTAAACTAGGGATTCGTTGGATACATCAGGTTTTTCAAAGTGACTGGGCTGATGCTAATCATCACAAAGTTTATAATAAATAAATAATAATTAAAAAAAAGGCTGAATTTTTTTAATTCCCAAAGATACTCAGTCTCATTTGGGAAGTCATGGATGAAACTCCAGAAGCCCGGAAAGAACAAACATCTTTAAAATGAAAACAAACTAATTTCAATCCCCCCTCAAAGGAACAAACAGATGATTTTTAAGTGCCTACCTGACAGCAAGGAGGTGATTTATTCTTGACAAATCCATGTCGGCTGCTACTCATGGTCAAACTGATTGTTTCCTCCTTTTTCAGGATAACGGCTCTTGTGGACAGAAGAAAACCAGCAGGTATCGTGAGAGATACTGAGAGTTTCAATGCCATTTTCACATGACATTTCAATAAGCAAACAAAAACATTATCTCAGGGGGTACAAAAATCAGTCTGGGAGAATGTATCAACAAAGCTCCTCAAAGATTGGTCCTGCACCTAACAATCAGATATCTTCATTACTGCTTGGGGAATGGGACAGAGAAGATGTCTTAAATACACATGCAGATCCCAAATGAAAAGAAGGTGCCAGGGTATTAGTGAAAGGAATCAGAATGGCTTTGGCAAACTGGGTAGGTGGTTTGGAAAACACTGGCAATTCAACAAGGACAAATGCAAAATTACGTAGTTTGAGGACAATGAATTGCACAAATACGTGATGAGGAATCACTAATGGGGCAATTCCTCAAAAAGGTTCAGAGGTTGGATTGAGTCACAGGCTGCTGCGAATAAGCCAGAAACCGAACTGCAGAGGATAGACAGGGAAGGTGCCAGCTGGATGTGAAGAAATCCCTCTGCTCCACGTTGTGTTAATAATGCGCAACTGAAGTATTGCACATTAAGAAATGCACACTAACATCAAGAAAAACATGTGGGGGGGGGAGGGTGGGGGAAGGAAATCACACAAAGGACCATAGACCTTTAACAAAAGATTAGAAAATATGACAACAGAGAAGAAGATTGATATTATCAAGAAGATTGTATCTGGAAGAAATTTTTCACTATGAGGGTGGTGAGGCACTGGAACAGGTTGCCCAGAGAAGTTGTGGATGCCCCATCTCTGGAAGGGTTCAGGACCAGGCCGGATGGGGCTTTGAGCAACCTGGTGTAGTGGGAGGCGTCCTTGCCCATGGCAAGGGGGTTGGAACTAGATGATCTTTAAGGTCCCTTCCAACCTAAAGCATTCTGTGATTCTTTGATTAAGTCCAGCTCTATCCATACAGAAGGCAAGGAAACCATGCAGCCTGCCTTCTAGCCTTTCCAGTACAGCAAATTTCACTAGTTTCCCTGATTGGAAAACTCCATGCAGTGTCCATTTGGTCCCTACAAAAAGTTTACCCCTATTTTCTGCCACTGTGCCGTGTGCTTCCCTCCCACAAGGAGCCTTTGCAGCCTGTGGAGCCTGCTGCAGCTCTCTGCCAGCTGGCAGCCCTACCCTGCTCTGTGGGAGCATCTCCAGGCCCAGCACAGGCACTCCCAGGGATGGAGCAACCCCTCCACAACACTTAACTTGACCCTGAGGATCACATGAGCTAGCAGCCACCTCCTGCCCTTTTCAGACACGGCACACATCATGCAACAAACTGAAGAGAAATGACGCCATGCACCACATCCCATGGCTGCTCACTACATTGCCTGCAAAGAATCTCCAAAATCCACGTATGCATGTAGCAGAACAGCATATATTTGATTAAATCACACTCATTTGTGCATCTACATCTTGTGGTAGGGCAGGAAACTTACCTGCTGCAGGGTAGTGCTCTAAGCAACAGGTTGTTCAGGGATACCTCTTCCATTCTGTCCTGATGGAAGTTTTTCCGCTACACATGGAAATGCTGACAGGGGCTCAGGCAGACTGTTTGGAAGGAGACCCAAGCCTGCAGACAGGCCCACTCTTCACTTCAGCCTTCTGGTTCATAGAGGCTCACTCTTTCTGCATCTCCCCTGGAAGAGTCAACAGTTCAACTAAGCTTAAGTTTCAATAAAAGTTTTGGTTCTGCTAAGTTAGCTTTCTCCAGAAACAAAAACAGCTTTTCAAAACCTCCAAAGTATCTCCAAGCCTGGTATTTGCAATTCTTTTGAACATCTCACCCTGTCTTCATCGATTCCTCAAATATTGCAATTTGGAAATTACTTTGTTCCATGCTCTGCAAAGTGCATGTCTGGGAGTTGCATCATTTGCACGCTCCCTGCAGTCCAAGGACACCAAATACAGACAAAAATTTTGCATCCCCATTGCACTAGTCAGGACTACAGAAATTACAAAAGACAAGAGATTTTGTTCTTCCAGCCTCCAAAAACCTTCAGCTACACAGATTCATTTGTGTTTTCATGAAGCTGCATGTTTACAAGAAGCTGAATCCCCTTTGCCAGCTCTTCAATTCCTCTTTGCACCCACCTCTTCCTTTCTCCACCCTTCCAGGCTTAACCTTTTGTTCCTTTTTTCTTGACTCTTGCACAAGCCTTTCCACTAACCATTACCACCTTAGGGATGACTGACATATGGACACCTATTGTATATGTAGAGTCGGACTCAGTGATTGCATCCGTCTATCCTGTTCCTTGACGCAGTGGTAATGGAGTCACCTTAATATATTTAATCTGGGCTGGGCTTTTATCAGCACCGGTGACTAATGCAAAACAATTGGAGACCGGGGAGGGGGGGGGACAGGACGGGACACACGGGATGGACCACTTCCTGTGCCACCCCCCTATCTGTAACAAAAAATCCCTGATCCCAGTGAACAAAGTTCCTGGAATTTTAACGCCTTAATGCAATTTCTCAGGCTGCTCTCAGCCTGAGATCTCAGCCTCACAGCAGCAGGGCACTCCTGCTCTTCATCACAGAGACTTGTACTGGTTAAAGCTCCTACAATTGCCTTAAATCACAGCTGTGACTGGAGTGACTTAACACCCAAGTGTGACTCCACGAAACCTCCACTGCCAGGGACTACTCAGTGCCGGCGATGGGTGGGGAAGGTGCAGAGCACCTCAGCTCCAGCAGAGCAGTGCTGGGGTTTCACCGCCCACAGTGTGGGTAAAATGGGTCAGCATGCAGCTGGATGCAGGCAGGTCTGCAGCAGCAGAATGTAGGCCAGCTTCAGAGCTTCGCAGTAACCCCAACTTGTCCAGTTTGGTGTTGCTAAAGCAGTGCCCAGCATTGCTGCAAAAAAGGACAGCATAGAAAGGCACTGAATGTATGGACAAGTAGAAGATGAGTGGAAGGGCTGATGTGGAAGAAACGCTGAGAAAGCAATCCTGTCTTTGGCAGCCCTGGTGAGAACTGCATGTCTGGCTTCACCTCCTGCTTCCCTGCAACATAGCCCTGCAGAGGTGGAGGGTGGCTGTCAGAGCAGGGAAGAGACAGGGTGCTGTGTGCACGCTGCTACAGCCACCTCCCAGCTAAGGGGAGGTCTCTGGCTGCAGCCGGGTGCTCTGGCATGTACCCGAAAGCCAGAGATATCTGCCACAGGGCTCTCTTCTGCTAGAAAGGAGAACACTTGAGAGGGCTGAGAAAAGCAAATAAAAGGGGCTGGGGATCAAAATAAAAGGTGGGAAAACAAAGGGGATTCTGTCTGATAAAGATGAGAGAGGAATGCCAGGCAAAATCATCCAGGAAAAGAATAAAAATCAAGTGAAACAGAAGAAAACACGATGCATACTTAATGCTGGCCTTGCATCACAGCCCAAACACAACGCGACTTCACACAGAGGCACAGCAGAGGGGCTGGAAGGTAACAGTCCTGCAGAAATGGAAGTTAAACACTGCAGACTGAGGTCTGATGTCATCTTTGATGTGCTTGTTATTTCAGGACAAGGGCTTGGAGAAAGATGGTATCTTTCACTGGACCAACTAATACCTTGGAAAAAATAGCTAATCCTCTCTCTCAGCTTGGTCTGAAATAGTATTTCATCCTTTTCCACAAGATAAACGCAGCCTGTCCCATCTTTCTGGGATAGCAAGACCCTAGCATTGGTCTTACTTATGGTCAAGCTGAAAAATTAGTTAAATTTTCCCTCCAATTTTTCAAAAAAAATCAACAGTTTCAGAATAAGATTAATGTTTCAGAACTTAAGATTCTTTTAAAAATTCATTAAAAGCTTCAACAATAGTACTGCAGTAATTTTCTCATAATTTCACCTCCCAGAGCTTTCCTTAACACCTACATTTCCTAGCATACATTTGGACCCTCCAATACACTTGAACGTATATACATAAGAGACTTGATCCTAACGTTTTTGTAGGATCAAGGATGTATCAGTACATACCATTGACAAAGTTTCTTTATGCTACTACTCTTCCACAAAAAAGAGAGTAGTTCACATCAGTAAAGCCAATGACAAAATTCCTCAGTTGCTGCAAAAAACACAGCACTTTCCATCCCTTAATTCTGAGCTTGGGAAGGCTTCTGAAATCAAATTCCTCGCATGCAGCACAGACCAGACTGTCAGGATCAGCTTCCTGTTTCCTTCTCAGCTTCTCTTCTTATAATCAAAAGAAGAAAGCTATTTGCTTTTGTAATTGTGAGAATTATCGGTATTCTGAAGCACGACTCAGGTGTTTTCCTTTGGAATCAGAAAAGGAACCAAAACAGTTTTAGGGAAGATTTTCCTTTCCGTTTCTCAGAGCTGTGTCATTTGGGAGGGGAGAGAGGAACGGAGGGAAACAGGCACAGAACTTGGAGAGGACCAACGACTATAACTTATCACAACATAAAGCCACCCTCTCCCTCTCTAGCAAGTCAGCTTTTGGAAAAGTCACAAATCCATGCTTAACTGATACGTATTGGCATGTCCTTCCACAGAAAGTCTGAACTAGCACTTACAGGCAGAGTATCTTTTGTGAGTCATTCAGGAAACATTACATCCTTTGCCATTTCAAGGTTAGTTTTAAGCTCCCTGAACACACCACACCATACTTATAAATCCCCTCCTCGTCGCCACTGTACAGCTTGAGTCACCTTCTAATAAATGAGATGCAGACAACATATAAAATATATAGAAAGGGAACCAGATACAGAGATACAGAAAGGCTTCCACAAAAGGAAAGGTTAAGTAAGCTCAAACTTACTTAAGTAGGTAGAGATGACTGATGTCTGAGGTTTATAAAGTCATGGGTGAACAAGGTGGTGAATAGAGGATTAGTACTTTTTGGTTTTCATAATTCAAGAATTCAGTAACAAGTTGGAAAAAAAACCCCAAACCAAACAGTTATTGCGTAAAAAAAGGTATAATCAGATTTGGGAACTTGCTGACATGGGATGTTTTGGATGGCAAAAGGATAAATGGTTTCAAAAAATGATCAGATGAATTGAAGGAAGAGAGGTCTGTTGGCTTTTGAGCACAAGTGCAGCATCTGGCTCAGGAATTCCCTAAATCACAAGCTGACAAAAGCCAGCAGGGAATCCTCAGGGAAATAAGATTAGAAACAGAGCAAATACACGGTCATCACTATATTATCCATTACTGGCCTCTGTCAGAGGTTGAACCTAAACTCTTTATCAAGGATTGCAGTTTTCACATTCTTGTATTAGCATGTAGAGAAAGAGAACAAAGTTCTGTACATCATCTTGTTCCTGGGAGATTCCTACAGAAAGTCCATCTTGGTCTGGAGGTTTGTATAATTGGTTTTAGTCTTGTTCATTCTAGCTGTCTCTGAAGATCTGGAAAATTGACATCAGAGAAAAAAAATCAGATTAGCAGATGATGGAATTCATTTTGATGACTAAATTATCTGCTGGTGCACATGTAACACCGCTACAGCATAACTACCTGTAGGACATACTGAAATTACTAAGCGTCTGACGTTGCGTAATGCTCTTCTGCATCCAGATACCTCTTTACCCAATTTCCTTCTGTAAAACACACCAAATGAGCCAATCCAGGTAGCAATCCAACTGAAAAGATAGACATCCCTATGGTACAAAGCAAACAGAAATAGTTGGTTTCTGGCCACTGATCTGCCTTGCCTCCTTCCTTTAAAATCCTTTAATAATTCTATTTTTTTTGCTTAAAAAAAACCCCTAAACCATTACCAGTCAGATTTTATTTTCAGGCCACCTTCAGCTAGTGTGTTCAGCAGAAGAAACAGTATTTTGCTTGGTGTTTGCCATTCCATAAGAGTGGACCCCGGTATCATAATCACAAAGCAAATAGTCCAAACCCTCCAGTTTTCTATTGTTTCTTTTAAAAGAAAGTGACCTTTTTGAGGAATCCATTTTAATAGCCTTACTATAAATGCATCATTTGGTGAAGGTACTTGGAAATAGTGCCCTTTACAACAGATATACTTGACTACAATCTGATTACATACCTTGATGATGCTAACAAAAGACAGGAGAGCTCTTAAAGGTATCTGTGGCACAACACATCCCTCTCCACAGATCTGTTACAGAGTCTCTGAATGGACTAGAGGAACCTAAACTTGAAATTTTTAGTATCTTCTCCACATCCTCCACCCCCAGGATTTTTTCTCTGAATGCCCACTGAATAACCTGGAGGAAGACACACGTATTGTGGTTTCCCATCTCTGCAGCAAAGTGAAATTCCCTTTGGTTAACCACCTGCTAGCTGTACAACATGGCATTTGCTTCACAGTTAACATTAACCAAAAGGCACACAGACACCACAGCTGTGTTAGGTTCACAAAACTCCACCGTTGGAGATTTTTACTTTTGAAAATGCAGGGATTTTGTATTTATTTGCTTGAGAAAAGGAATCGCTTCCCACAGTTCTTTGAACATGCCCCCCCCCCCCGCCCCAGTTTTACCCGGGTACTTTTGACCATGACCACGCAGGAGGACAGAACGTTCACTTCCTTCTCTGGCTCGCTGAAATTCCCTGATTTCACCATGAGCAGCACGCTGCGGTGCCTGGGGACATGGCACAGGAAGCTGAGAAGCTTGCGTCTTCACAAGAGCCAGAGAAGAACACAGCTGCCTGGGAAAGCATAATAGATGCTTCACTTCAATTTATTCAAACAAGTTCTGCAAGAAGCCGTGAGCGGGGGCATGTGCATACATATAGGAACACACAGATTTATCATGAAACCTGGGGTGACAGCTAGAAGTGTTTACTGCCACAGCTACAAACTTTTCCAAGAACATTGTGTTTTTAAACTTTTCATATCACAAAAACTTGCTGCAATAGGGAACACTCAGCACATCCAGCTTAACTTTTATTTGACCAGGGATTTTTCAAATCATCCCAGGAATGAAACCGCAGCATTAGAGTCCCATTAGTCACTGCAATACCATAATGCCTCTATGTTACTTTAAGTGGAACATATTTTAAGCCTGTAATAACTAGGTTAAAAAAATCCTCCTAGAAGTCAGAAGAATTACCTCAGGTGACCTATGTCAGTATTGACCTGGTGAAACTACCAATAACATCAGGAACTGAAATCCTGAGATTAGGGCTGAGGAAATCTACTTTTTTTTTCCCCCCCCTCCATTAATTAAACTACTGTGATGTGCTCTGAGTNAACAACTTTAAACACATCCACATAGCACATCAGAAGAGCAGGACTGAGTCTTGAGGTGTCCACCTTTAAAGCAAACTACCAGTCACGTGAACCTCACGCAGAAATGTCAACTGCTTGTGTTCCTACCCTGCTACCTACCGCTGAGCAGCTCTGCTCATGTCTGCTCAGAGCAGTCGGAAGCAGCATTACTGGGAACTGCAAACACAGAGTCACATACAGCTCTTCGTTCCTGGAAGATAAAGCCCATCTCTGGAAGTGCTCCAAAGAGCATCTTTAAACACACCAGACAACATGACATTGCAGGGGCAGTTTCACTCCTTCATTCACTCAGAGAGCTAACCAAACCCTCTCCTCTCCCCAGCCTCCTCTGACCATACAGGAACAGGAGAGGATTTCTCATGTTTCCTGGACAGGAATATGGAAACGTCACTCAAATCCACGCCTGAGATAGAAGTGCTGATGTCCAAAATAAAATCCCTGGACGTTAAAGGCTATTACAAAACCGTAAGCATTCAAGTAACCCCAAAGGGTTGGCGTCACTCTGCATAACGGAGAGGACCCAGAAGCAATGTGGAAATTCCATCCTTAAGTCATCGACTGCGACATCCTCTGGCAGTTTTCATCACTGGTACCTCACGTCAAAAAAAAAACACCAAAAAACAACCTTTCATCTCACAGTGTGGCGTCTTTTATGGCTTGTTACTTGAACTGTTATGCATGCAGGTTTTTTTCTGGTTCAGCATGCAGCCAGAGGGCCGAGAGTTTTTTTTTTTTAAAACAGATTTTTAAATTCTTCTGGGTTTTCCCCCCTGTCTCCCCATCCAGCAACTGAATTATGTACCTGCGGTCAGAGCTGCTGTGTGCCAGACAATCTCGCAGTCATGTGGCTAGTCAGCCATATCACACGGCCACGCAGATTGTGTCACCCCTCCTGAACAGGTTGCTGACGGTGCTTGTTCCCCCTCCATGACCAGGGCACTGCTTTTCCAAAAAATGCCGAACCACATACAGCAGAGGTATGAACCATGAATGGGCTTCAGATGTTACCATGAACAGGTTCATGGTATGAGCCATGAACCAAGAACAAGCCTCAGATCATCTTTCTGAGATCCCCTTCAGATCATCATTCTGAGCCCCAGAGACAGAGGTGTAAAGGCCTTAGAGATGCAGGACAGTGTTGAAGCAATGCACAGACAAAAAGACAACAGCTGCTACGTCCGCTACAACAAATCACCCTTCTCCCACACAAATCTCTCCTTTCTCCTGCCACAGGACGCTTCTCCTACTTTTAAACTGTTTCCTTTTTCACTCTGGCATGAGCCGCCAGACCAAAACAGAGATACACATGGTAACAACCATCGACCCTGCAAAAACTCAAAGGGAAGGATGAGGGAGAGAAAAATAGGAAAGACAATGTGTTATCTCTCCTTACATGCATCATAGCACTTAGGCTTCTTCATGCCATTAAGCGTTAAATCCAACTGGTTTTGGTCCTCTTCCTTGCCAGCAGAAGAGAGGATGAGACTTTGGAGCTTGTGGACGATGCTGCCCGATTAACTGCAGTGAAGACCACAGAGCAGGTCCGACACACGGGTGAGCTCCCACCTGCAGCCACAGTGACACAAGGGACAGGGGAGGCTGCAGTTAATGGGTGTAGAGAATATCCCCCTCCAAATCTGCCCCAGCCCTCAAGCGGTGAGGGCTGAGAAGAGTCCTCCAGGTCAGCAAGGTCTGCCCATGGGCTTATTACCACCTTGTGAAGGCAAACTGCATAACCATCCCAGTCGAGATTCTGCCTGCGACAAGCACCAGCAGGGCATCTGTAGGAAAGGCAGCCGTGCCATACCCATGCAGCTTCTTTACCAGCTCCTGGAATGAGTGGAAAAAAAGTTGTGCTTCAATGAAGGTATGGACAAACACAGAAAAGATACTGGACAAGAGAAAAAAACCCCAACCCTTAATGCAAATATAATTTATTCAGCATGCTACAAAAAAATGCAGTACAGTAACCAGACCTAAAGAGACTATAAGAAAGGCATTATTTATTATAGGAAATAAATACTAATTTAAAAAGGGTAGAAAAAGTAATTTCTTATGTAGTCAACCAAAACTAGAAGCAGAATTTGGTCTTCCACTAACTCGCTACAAATCTTGAGAATAAAGGAGTGAGGTGGAATTAGTCCAGACAATGAACTGTGAAAGTTAGATAAATCAGAGGAAAGCTGGAAAATTCAGATAAACTTGAGAATTCTGACAAGACCAAATTAAACAAAAGGAACAGCACAGGAAGAGGGCCTTCCAACAGATGAACTGCAGTGTCACACAAACCCACGGTTTCTTGTTTTATCTAAAAGATCTCATTGTTTTATCAGATAAAGTTATATTATTGTTCTATGAGGATGTTGTAATTCCTGTGTAAATATTCTTGGATGAGAGAGAGAAAATAGGAACAGCTTCAGGTGCTCGTTAACTTCTGGTCAATACAGGGTTGAGACTTTGCAACATAAATTCCAAGTTCCAGTTATGACTCGGTGCTAAGTTACTATGGTACCTCATCGGGGTTTTGTTCCAATGATTCCTTGTATCACGGAATGGAGCTAATGAGTGATTACCATCCTTTAAAAGCCTGAAAAATGAATACAACACAATGTGTGATTTTTTTCACGCTCATAAAATGGGCTATGGCACAGGGAAAACATAGAATCTTGTTTCTCCTGATCCCATGGAGAGTTACCACTTAACAGCAGCGATATACGTCTTTTTGTTAAAAGGTAGTATTTAAAACTAAAGAGTTCAATCAAATATGAAACTTTCACCATTATTGAGAACGATATTTTCAGTGACCTTTTGTTTGTGCTCAGTACATTGCTACCCAATATGACAGCATTATCTAAAATCAGAGACAGTATGTTGAAAGAATGCCTGACAGGTAGCATCACCGTTTAGCAGAAAAAAACCAAACCCGACCCATAGAGGCTTGTGGATGACAAAGAAGAATAGGGAACACAACTATGGATAACTGGCACACTCCCAAAACAGGGCATCCCTAGTGTAAGTGAAGGAATCCCTGATTCCATACTGATGCTAAGTGAGCTTATATCGTAGTAAAAATAAAAAGCCATCAGGCACAGGAAAGAAAAGGATCATGGCGGTAGGCCACAAATGGCAACTTCAAAAAGGTTCCAGCTAGTGTCTGAATTTTTGTCCGCTCTAGCCAAAACCCAGCATAACCTTGACACGTGACCTCTTCAGCACACGCACAACCTGAAAGAGAATTCCTGCTGTTTAGAAGTTTACTGTGATGAAGGTAGAAGCCACATCCCTCCTCCCCTCACCCCAGCAAAAAAACCCACCCCAAAACCCTAAGAGGAATTGATATGAGCCTAACGAGTGCTGGCCCTTTGAGGCAGAGACAGTGGAACATCTTGGGATTTCCTACCCAACCTGTGCATTCCCATTGCAAAGCAGTGAAATTCTTAGGGCTGTGAAACTGTGCCAGCTATGTGATCTTTCAGACAGTTTTGGGGAGGGGGGTAAATGTGATAATTCTGTTGCTGTGGTTTGGTTAAAGATGGTTTCCTGTGAAGCTGGGCCTTCAGCATATAAGCTTCAAAAGAGAAAGAAAAAAAATGGCTCAAAAGTAAGCTAGACGCAAGCCTAGACTCTCCAGGAAACCACAAAATAACCCCTCTGAAGACTGCAGAGTGCTATTTCTGTGCCTTTATAATCTTTTAAGGAGACAAGAGTGGAGGAGGAAGGGCTAGAGAAGAGCTGAGAGTGAAACCAGAGCTGAAGACATGCTGAATGAACACAGGCACAAAGGAAAGAACGACTGGAGGATGCCAAACCCTACTGGTCAATGGGATTTTCAGCAGCAGTTTCGTGGAGCTGGGGCTGCACCCAAAGATGAAAATCCTTCTAGACAGGAACAAAGACAGACACCCGCTGTCAGCATGGGAGCCATGCATGGGAATGCCCCTGTCAAGATGAGCAAACTACACATGAATGGTGGGTTGGAATTACCAAGCTGGCTAGAGCTATTGCAAGGTTAAGCCACCACAACCAGACTGTGGTTGAGGGATGCTGATATTTTAAGCAGGTCTTCTGCATAACAGGGAAGACAAATGAGGTGTGGAAATTGTTAGTGGCATACCATTTGTGCATCATTAGCAGTACTAGCCTTCACCACAAGGGTTTGGAAAACTCATGGTCAAGAGCAGAGGTTATCCTCAGCACTGCCAGTAGCAGAGGTACTCTGTATTTGCTCCGGCTCAGAAGCTGTAATTGAGAAACACATAGCTTGCAGAAATAACGCACAAGTATGGTTCCTCTGCTTCATTTGGTTTTGACACTTAAAACTGGGCAACATTTCAAAAAGCGATCAGCTAGAAGAGGGAAAGCATATCAAATTAATGGCTCTTAAATGACAATGAACTGATCTTCCCGTCTGCTGTGCCTCATGGTTCAAATGAATTTTCTAGCAGTGAAAAAAACCACAGAACACTGCATTCATTAGGCTAAACTCCAGCTTTACATTACACTTGCACTGCTGGAAACCACAGGCATCTATCAAGCTTCAAACAACTATTGCTCTGCTAAGAACTAGAGCAGAATCCAACACTAAAAATGGAGAAACATCAGTTGGTTGAAAGACCTTCATCTGACCAAGGCAAAACTGTGCTTTGCAGGAAATTGAGACAGTTTTTCCCCATACTACCGTTTTTCAAAGCATTAAGTGAGAAAAGCTCACTTAAATATTAAAATCAAAATATTGAGAAGTCTTCTGTAGCATGTGACAAATCAGGCTGTATGAAATGACGTACAGAACATTTTTCAGCATAATTAACACATTTCTTAAACATCTGCTTTGAACATTATAGTCTTTCAATCAAATGACAGATCCTGTTTGACTGTAGTTCCAAATATATTCACATTTTGCATTCGAATCATAAAGGTTTTTTTTTTTTAAACTTGTATTTGCAACTGTATTATGGCAGCAAGGTAAAGTTTGCTTTAAAAAAAAAACCCAACAAACTGTTGTTCCAAGTGAAACAATAAAGCTACGGGAAGAAAGAAGGAAAAGTACCTTTACTTCTCATAACAGGAAAACCCTTCTTAGGAATCATAGAATAGTTTGGGTTGGAAGGGACCTTTAAAGGTCATGTAGTCTGACCACCCCCTGCAATGAGCAGGGACATCTTCAACTAGATCAGGTTGCTCAGAGCCCCATCCAGCCTGACCTTGAATGTTTCCAGGGATGAGGCATCTACCACCTCTCTGGACAACCTGTGCCAGTGTTTCACCACCCTCACTGTAAAATAGGTCTTCCTTATATCTAGTCTAAATNCATACGGACCCCGACGGACACCACTTGCCACCGATCTCCATCCGGATATTGAGCCATTGACCACTACCCTCTGGATGCAACCATCCAACAAATTCCTCATCCACCGAACAGTCCATCCATCAAATCCATATCTCTCCAATTCAGAGAGAAGGATCTTGTGGGGGACCATGTCAAAGAAGTCCAGATAGATGACATCCATAGCTCTTCCCTTGTCCACTGATGTAGTCACTCTATCCTAGAAGGCCACTAGGTTGGTCAGGCAGGACTTGCCCTTGGTGAAGAGGTGCTGGCTGTTTTGAATCACCACCCTGTCCTCCATGTGCATTAGCATAGCTTCTAGGAGGATTTGTTCTATGATCTTGCCAGGCACAGAGGTGAGGCTGACAGGTTGGTAGTTCCCAGGGTCCTCCTTTTAAAAATAGGTGAAATGTTTCCCCTTTTTCCAGTCACTAGGGACTTCACCTGACTACCATGACTTTTCAAATATCGTGGGGAGTGGCTTGGCAACTACATCAGCCAATTCCCTCAGGACTCTGGGATGCATCTCATCAGGTCCCATAGAATTCTCTATGTTCAGGTTCCTCAGGTGGTCACGAACCTGGTCTTCCTTTACAGTGGGAGGGACTTCTCTCCCCCAGTCCCTGCCTTGCTGTCCATTCACTTGAGAGGTGTGGGGAGAGAGCTTGCCAGTGAAGACCGAGACAGAAAAAGCTGTTGAGTATCTCAGTCTTGTCTGTTGTTACCACTTTGCCAGTCTTGCTCATCAGGGGGGTACGCTTTCTCTGGCCTTCCTTTTCTGGCTGACATACCTGTAGAAGCCCTTATTATTATTCTTTGCTTCCCTTGCCAAGTTCAGCTCCAGCTGTACCTTGGCCTTCCTGACCCCATCCCTACACAACTGGGCAGCATCCCTATACTCTTCCCAGGACGCCTGTCCCTGCTTCCACTGCCTGTGCATCTCTTGCCCTTTAGTTTGACCAGTAGGTCTTGACTCAGCCATGCCGGTCTCTCGCCCTCCTTTCCTGATGTCTTACACCTGGGGATCAAAAGCTCTTGCGCTCTAAGGAAAGCATCCTTAAAGATCTGCCAGCTCTGTTCTGCTCCCTTGTGCCTGAGGGCAGTTTTCCAGGGGGTTCTATTGACTAACTCCTTGAAGAGCTGGAATTTTGCTTTCCTAAAATTCAGGGTCCTGACTTTCCTCTTCCCCTGCCCCATATCCCTCAGGACTGCAAACTCCACCAGTGCATGATCACTGCAGCCCAGGCTGCCTCCAATCTTGATGTCACCAATTAGCTCACTTGCATTGGTGACCATCAGGTCCAGTATCACATCTCCTCTGGTGGGGCTGTCTATTACCTGGCTTAAGAAGTTCTCCTTGATGCACTCCAGGAGTCTCCTAGATTGCCTACAGTTTGCCGTGCTACGTTTCCAGCAGATGTTGGGGTGGTTGAAGTCCCCCAGCAGGACAAGAGCCTGCAAGTGCGATGCCTCCTGTAGCTGGAATAAGAAGGCTTTGTCAATAGGCTTCCCTTGATCAGGAGGTCCGTACTAGACAACCACAAGGCTGCCTTTGTTGCCCCAGTCTCTTATTCTTACTCATAGGCTTTCAACCTGCTCATGGCTATTCTTCAGCAACAGCTCTTCATACTCCATCAATTTCTTGATATAGAGGGCAATGCCTCCACCCCTCTTTCCTCGCCTGTTCCTTCTGAACAGCCTGTAGCCATTGATAGCTGCAAAATATAATAATGGAATAGAAAGAATAATATTAGCCCATACTAACACACACAGACATCACTAACTTCATATGCATGAGCAACTTGCGTTTCACCATCGCTACAAAATTATTTAGTCCATATTTAAATGGGCCTGTGGTTTGAACACCAAGAGGATCCCATGGACAAGGTACAGATGCTCCATGCTCTGACAGTGACTTACTGTACTGCTTTCAGTGAGTCATTTAACTCCATTGTTTACCCTCCTGTTGACCTTATGAGTGTCATGCATGCCCTCAGCACGAATGCATGTAAAAAAAGTGCAATCTAAGTGCAAAATAATCTTATCAGAGCATTTTTTTTGGTACTTGTTTACTAGCATGAACTACAGTGAAAGGTTATTAGGGTTGCAAGTATAAGCACACTCAAAGTTAAGAAATTAGTCTCTCCAGCAAAGCATCAGTTCAGCTCCTTCACGTACACGCTATGGCTGCATATTTATAATTATATCATCACCAGGAGACTCTTGCTTCACTGAAAGTGTAAGTGGACTTAGCTGGGGGCAAGACTGCTGCAGTGAAGGAGATGTCAGTATACCAGGCACTCTCTACGTGGAGGCATGAGGCATGCTGCAGAGAAATAACAAATCCCAAGAAAAATCCTTCTTCCTTTGCTGGTACTCCCTGCCTTCCATTTCCTCAAATACAGGAGCTCTGTATTCGCTTCAACTGAGGATGAGCTGAACCAAGGCTGAAGGCTCAGGTGTATTGTGCCTGCAGCAGAAAGGCCACGTGGGTTTGGGCTGCCTCTTTATTCCTTCAGCCTCCCACTGTGGCTCAGGCCTACTTTCCATAGCACAGATACGCTCTCTGGTAGCTGTGTTTCCTTCCTCCCTGAAGTGGGGTCAAAAGACAGGACAAAGCAGCAGCATTCTGAGAAGCAAGGCCCTTCCTCTGTGCATCTCCCCTGAGATGGATGCGCCAGGAACGGAGGTATGCAGCTGATGCACTGGGGGCTCAAAGAGCACAAGGGAGCTTGGAGGGTGAAGTTGGCTCAGCAGTGGAGGAAGATAAAGCTTAACTTAGCGGTGGGTGTGGAAGGGTAGACGTACATGTGAGACTGAATGGAGCCAGAGCTTGCTTTGACAGACCTTGATATTTAAAATTACTTTGGACCAAATACCCTGTTACTGCAATATAGTCACCATTAATGTACATGATGACTTGCTAGATTATGTTTTAAGGAGCTTACAGGTGGGAAGAAGCCAGAAGTTTGGTAACACAGATGAAAAAGCAATAATCAAAAGAGCAAAGGAAACAACAATCATTTGCATATAAAGTCTCAATGCCTGTATTGAGCATGGGACAAGTAGACAAGAGTGGTCATTACAGTGCAGATCAGAAAATGAAGTTATCCAAAACACTACCCTGGTAATCTTTAACAGCAGAAACAAGAAAAACACACGACTATGATTTCATGAAAACATACATGCCCTCAGATAAGTGGTAAGCCGAGGAAGTTACATTAAGATATTCTTGTACTGTCAAAGAATGTGAAAAGGTCTATTCCTTCTTGAAAATGATTTACTAATAATGGGCTGTTTCCATCTTTACATCTCTCTAATGACAGGCTGCACACAATAAAATCACACAGCAAGGCACTCCAGCCCAAGGTTTTACAGCTGCCATCAGTCTCCAGTCTACTTTATGGTAATGTTTTCACCACAACCAAGCCTTGCAAGATACACTCTCTGGGCTACAGGCAGGTACAGTAAAAAAGAGCATAAAACTGAGCAATCTGGTCAAAGCAGCTGTATAGCACAGCACAGCTAAAGGTGTGACAAAGCAGAAAATTACTGTGCTGTAAAAGCATAGAGTTCAAAATATGTTACAGAACATGGAGACATCTCTTGAGTTTTAACCAGTGTAAGAGAAACCCATTTGACAGTGGACAGAATATTTTTGGGGGGGACAGACGGACACACGATGCCACAGTGACTGGCTAGTTTCTCTTTTGAAAGATTCTCTCAAAATATGTACAGCAGAACCCCCTCAAAGAGAAAGGCCAAAGAGAAGTTACTAAGATACCACAGCTATTGAGCATGCCGTAACTTCCACAGCTATGGAGAAGTGCTCAGGGGAAGTGTGCACTGAGCTCCTAGCAATTGTTCTAGGATGGTTCCTCTTCAGACAGTCAGGGCACAGTTTAGGAGCTATCACAGCCTGGGTGGAATTCACCTGAAGAACCCTGGACATGAAAAAAAATTACTTCTAATCATCAATAGTTGCAGGCATCTGAGTAGAGATGAGGATGTGGGATGAGGGAACTGCAGTCTTCCAGCTTCTGAGAACAGGAGGAGGAAGTACAGGACCAAAGCCATTTGATTCTGCTCCCTTACGCTGGAGAGAGGAAGAAAAGGTTTTCCTCCGTTCTTCCTCATTGGGGACTAATTCTCAAGTCTACTGCGGGACAGTCAGAGTCCACCGTATGGAAAAACGGTGAAGAAAAGCAAAATCTGCTTGAAGGTGGCTAAACAGAAGTTATCACAGTGACAGAATACGTGCATGTGTTTGTGCAATTGTGTTAAGCAGGTGAGAGAATGTACTAAAGTAAATCACCTGGAATTTAGCATATTTGCAAGCTGTCTTAAAGAGTGACCAATCCATAAGAGGTAGACCAGCACCATTCTACAGGTAAACAAACCCACCCTATGGCACAAAAGTTGCATACGAAAGAGCCAGATTAGAAATGCCTGTATCTCCAACTGTGTGCTTGCTCACTTGGTCCTAGAAAGGGATTAAGAAAGATCTTTTCCCAGGATACAACAGCACCTGGGAGCAACATTCCTGACATTTCCTACACAAGTGGAGCAGCTCCTTTCCTTCACAAAAGGATAAATGCTGTGACACCAGAACCAGTTCCATTGAAAAGTACAATTAAGGAACAAAGAATAGCCAGTGTCCCTAATCTTTTCCCAAGAGACTACCCCTCCCACTCTCAAGCTGTATCACAGAGGGCCTCTCCAAAGGGCCTGTATGCAAACTAATGCTGCAAAACAGAAGAAATTGGAAGTCCACATGCAGACACAAAGCTATGGTATCTCTAGGAGTAGAGATGTGGTGGGACAGTTTACAAGACTACAGTACTGTGATGGATGGATAGATGATGGCTTTTCAGGAAGGAAAAAAGAGAAAACAGAGCTTGGGGCTGTACTCTATGCAAAAAATTGACCCGAACATGTAGAGCTCTGCAAAGCAATAGGTGACAAACTGGTCAAAAGCTTACGGGTCAGGATGAGAGGAGGCCAACAAGCATAATTGTGTGATAGGTGTTTGCTACAGGTAACCAAGACCAAGAGAGAGTGGATTAAATCAGCTGGGAGAAGCCCTTCGATTGCAGGCCCTGGTTCACCCTGGATGTTTTCACCAACCCAGTATCTGCTGGGAGGGCAACAAGGAAGGGTGCAAGCAATCCAAGAATCAATCCTGGAGGACAACTTTTTGAAAAAAAAAAACAACCAAAAAACAAAAAACCCAACCTGATAGATAAGCCAATTAGAGGCACTCTGCTCAATCTGCTACTCATTAATCAAGATGAACTAGTTAAATCTGTGAAGGTTGATCACAGCCTTGGGTGCAGCAATCACAAGATGGTGATACAAAAATCTTGAAAGAAGTGAGGTAAGCAGGTAGCAGAATAGAGGTATTGAACTTTGGAAGAGAAGAGCTGGGCTTGTTCAGGGAACTGGTAGGCAGGATCCCACTGGAGGCTGAGGCAAAGGGACCTAGGAGGGCCGGCTGATCTCCAAGAACAACCACTTAAAGCAGAACAGTCTGTTCTGATGTGCAGCAAGTCAAGCAAACATGGCAGGGGGCCTGCTCTGCCAGAAAGGGAACTCCTGAGCAAGCTCAAACACTAAAAGGAAGTGTACGGGAGGTGGAAGTGGGGACAGCCTATTTAGAAGGAATACGGAGACAATGCCTGAGTACATAGGAGGACCAGGAAGTAAAAGCTTGGCTAGAGTTGAAACGTGGAAGGGGTGCAGAAGGCAACAAGAAGTATCTCAGCAGCAAGGCAAACGTTAGTCCACAGATAAAGAGCACATAAAAAGGCGTAGGTATAAAATGTCTACTTGGCTGGGAAGGTCTGCTCTCAGACCTCCCTGAAGGTAGTGGCAGAGACTGTACAAGTGAAGCATGACCCAGAGTTGAGAAAGAGCAGATTAGGGACCAATTCAGCAAATTAGACATCACAAAAGAGCAGGAGGCTGTGCTAGATGACCCGCAAAGGTCCCTTGTAACCTGAACTAGTCTTGATTATAAATTCCCTGGGATCACCATAAACTTGCTATCTAAAGAAGAAAACAAGGCAGAGGTGTGATCTCAGTCTATCATCTTAACCACAGCTGTGGCAAAGCTGAAAAGCTGCTACATTTGAAGACAGAAGACATAACATAACAATGCATACTAGAAATGGTGATTTTAAGTTCACTAACAGTTCTTACCCATATACACTATACTGTCAGATACTGACATCCCTAGAGTTATGTTTTCAGACACCAATATCTTAACTGAGAACAAGATGGGGCCAAACACAGTGCTGCCCTCTAAATCATAACAGAAAAGCCTTTAACATCATTGCTTCCCCTCATTACCAAGGGGGTTGATATCAGAGATTTGGTGGCTGAATATTTAATCCTACAATACTCTAATATTAAAAAGCCCCCAAGCCCTTAGAGCAAGCAAGTCCATTGCTTCAGCAGTAAACTTTTTTAGGATGGAAAAGGCAATAACAGCTTCCATGTGGAAGACGCCCTATCCTGCTGTTTGTGTTTGCTAGCTTCTCCAATATATCTGAGCTCCCTTTAAGTCTGGTCTGTAGGATGCAATTGCTAATGTATTAAGAAACCTTTTCCAGAGGTCATCAGTCTCCTGCTGCATTGTCAAGTGGCATTATGTTGATGTAATGTCAAAGCAACCATTAGCGTAAAATAGGGAAAAAAAGCCCCTACAGGGCCACCTTCCAGAGCTACATGCATCGCAGTAATAACCAGTTTGAAGGAGCTAGTCTGCAGATACAGACAGGGTTATTAGCTCTGTGAAGAGAACAAAGCAGACAAATATTAGGAAAATGAGTAAAACAAGTATACTCATCATCAGTTCTAAATTCCCCTTTACTGAACAATCAGCCAGATAATTTCTTTTACATGTTCCAAATTCATCATTATCTTGCAAACACAGAAAGCAACAGTTTTAATTATTATTTTTAAATAAAGCAAGGTCAAGCAATAAAGCAAGGCTGCTGCAACAATCAAATAGCAGCTACACACTTAGTCCCAGGGCTGCAGCAGGAGGGAGCTGAGCTGGAACGGCCTGTGCCTTCAGACAATGGAAGCTTTTAAAGTTCAAGCCTTTTTCAGACCCTTCTTGGAGGCTGAAATGTTCTCAGCTGAGTACGTACACTCATAGATGCTCGCTTTAATGAACTGAAAGTGTCGACTTCCCATTGGTGCGTCAGATGGACTTTTTCTCAAGCAGTGGAAACAATTGTCTAGGCAGCACTTGCGTGGGGGCTGCAGACATCACTGAGCTGCTAAAGTACCTTTTATAATAAAATTGAAACTATGAGGAGAGACCATTCATTCTTTACCTCTGAATCAGGAAGTCCACTCATTCAAGCAATCATCTGCTCGTGTAGCAAAACACATAACATTCACGCCATCCCCACCAACTCCTCCTCCAAACATCAACTCACAGAAAGCTGCTCAGAGGCTTCCTCTAGCCCACCAGGAAAATCAACGGGGGCTTTTTATACATGTAGCTTATGGTAGTCTAAGGTCAACAGCTAATTTCAGCCAGGGAAAGCCCATTGCCATTTCCTTAATGTAACTTACACAGAGTGAGTAGGTTAAAAAGGGAAAGGCCTGAGACAACCATGATGTAAGCCAAAGTGAAACAAGGCTCCTAATAAACAAAACCAGCCTGAGACAATATTAACAAACATGTCACACCACATGCCAGAGCTAATGTGCTATTCCACCACAAACAAACACTACCAGTGCAATGCTCACATCATTATTGCCACAATGCAGATCAACCTGGCCCAAGAACATGATCTCTGCCTCAAGGCTGATGTAACCAGGGGCTTCACCATCCAGTGTTCAACAT
Organism: Burhinus bistriatus; assembly: GCA_013397275.1. Lineage (NCBI taxonomy): Eukaryota > Metazoa > Chordata > Aves > Charadriiformes > Burhinidae > Burhinus > Burhinus bistriatus. The sequence goes on from VYXH01010319.1 coordinate 154,637, forward strand.
TTGAAATACATTATATGAATACAAATTGTCATGAAAAGCTGCTTACGGCAGTACCTAGAAACAGGAGATCTGGATCCTGTTCTCATCTCATCTCCCCCATCCTTCAATTCCTCACAAACTGTTATACCTAGCTTGCTAGAAGAAACAAATGGTGTGAGATACCTAAAAGTAGTACAAAGATCCTAGCAGCAGCTCAAGATACATGGAAAACAGTCCTTCCTCCTCTACCACTGTCACAAGGGTGGGTGGGGAACCATGTAAGGAGAAAGAAGCAGTAAAAGACAGTGGGTGTTTTAAACAAAGGGAGGGAACATACTTAAAGAAAATGGAAAATTGGGAATGACAATGCTGTTACTTGCAAATTCTTGAAATGCATGAGTTAATCCCCACTCTCTCCCCAGAACCTGCTTAGAAGCCATGAGATTGCTTTTACCAATACAGACAGAAGCTCAGAGACATGAAAAATGAGCCTAAAGGCTAGAAAATAAATGAACAATAATAATAATTAAAATGCCAATTTATTATGATCAATAAATCCATGAACAGATTGCCCAGAGAGGTTGCACTCTCTGTCCTAAAAGGTTTTCAAGGCCAAATTGGATAAAGACCCAAGTAGCTTGATCTGATCTCAAAGCTGACCCTGCTTAGAGCAGGAGGGTGGACTGGAGACTTCTTTAAGTCCCTTCCAACCTGAATTATCCTGTTCTGCCTTCCTGCTCTGCAGCATTCCTGGGTTCAGCTTCTGACTAAAGAGGCTATCAAACTCTTCAAGCCTGACAACACAACCACGTTCATGTGCAGCCTTCAGAACTAAAATTCCCCTTGCAGGCTTTCCAGCCTTACAATATTGAAGTGAGGAAGTCATTAACCCTCCTGGCCAATAAAATGCAAACATCAACTCTGTGATCATCTGTTGCCAGGTACCGTAGCAGCTTCGAGACAGCACCAGAGCGCTGGGCAACAGCCCTGGAGATGGCACAAGAGAGGGTGCTAGAGATCATCTAAAAGGACACCCAGGCTGTAACATGTGTGTTAGACTTCACTACCTACCACATTTCAGGGCTCACTAGAAACTGCTATCACCATGAAAACTGCAGCCCACACTTCAAGTCTGTAATCGGGCTGGCATACCAGCACAGCAGGCAGGGTGGCAGGGAGGTGGCATCTTGCAACAGGCATGGCTCCAGCCCATCTCCTTGAAGCATCAAACCATACTGAGTCACACAGAATTGAGTTCAAAATTTGAAAGGGACGCCAAACCCCCTGCAAAATGCCCGCTTCCTGCTTATCGGTGGCCAGCCCTCCACTGAGTGCAGACTTTCCCTGACCGCCACCTCCTGTCTCTCAAAAGCACTGCCAGAGGGGGCAGGATGCTGCACCAAGAGTCCCCTCTAGAGCACACTACCAGTCTTCACTGGTCTGTGGTAAACATTCGTTTTCTTAATTAACACAGGGAGAAGTGCAATTAAAATTCCAGCCAAACTCATAAAATGACTTTCTGTTTCTGTCATCTATTTTTCTCATCTCTTCCTGGCTAGCAGCAGCCCTGGCTAATTGCCTTAAGGAATCAGACAGAATTCATAGCACTCTCTTTGACGCCCCATTGGTTGTCCCATGTGTATTGACAGGAGTAACATCAAACTGCATTTGCAGCTTTATTGTTACCTGAAAATTCACCACTTCTTTCCCCCTGGAGAGTGCAGCTTCTAAGTTCTACTCAAAGAACTCATCTGTCCTTTGAGGTATGTCCACTGAGACACTACGCACAGGGTAACAGGGACAAAAAACTGGAAATTATTTAAAATTTGGATAAAATTTAAGACATTCCTGATGCCAATCCCTAAACATGAAAAAGCATCTAGTGTTGGCAATGGAAAACAACAGGGGAAGACAACAGCGAACATAAAAAGGAAGCTCACTTGGCCACGAAGCATGTGAACTTCTGTACTGGCCACACCACTCTCACTATGGCCAGAGTATTTCCTTTCCTGGGCGGCTTCTCAAACAAGGGACTAGCCTGAATGCCACTATAAGAGGGAGCAGAAGTATTTCAGCAACTCATCCTAGAGGAAAAGCAAGACAACCTCCTCACTCCAAAAGGACAGGATCCTCACAAATTATTTTTGCGTTTCCAACAGCGGAAATTCAGATCTAGTATGTTTTGAGCCCCAGGTTTCCAATGTAACCAAGCTTCTACCTTGGTTACACAGACAAAAGGAAAACCAATTTGCACCTAAGTGAACATTACTCTGCAAAGGCACTTTGACCTTTCAGGTTAACCTTTGGGTCTCATCACCACTAAAAAAGTTACAGCTTTTGTAATCCTGGCAAGTCCACTTTGGCTGAAACACAGAAACTAATATGTTTTAATCTTCTGCACAGATTATGGCAACTTTTAAGTGTTCTAAAAGCATCACAGACTCATGACAGAAATCCAGCAGACAGCATCCCATCTTGCTGGTTAAAGGGATGATTATTTTCTCACCTGAAGACCAAGACACTGGAAAACTTTTTTTAAACAAAGTGTCAAATTTCATAGTGAATTCTCAATAGAAAGCTTTAAGAGGCAACTTTTCCTTCCATTGGAATAAAGCTATCCCATCAGACCAAGATGCTTGAACACACTTGGCCAAGCTCTTCCCATATACCTGGTCTCCTTCCCCTGTGTTTGCACAGCAGTAGACAATTTCAACTTTGTCTACACTTCTCGGCAGGAAATAGCAGATTTAGTAGCTGAGTTGGATGAACCCATTCTGAGTTGATCATTGGAAATTAGCTCACTCCCATGCAAATGAGTACATCTGCTACGAGACAAGGATCCTCACTCAATGCAAAACTTGCTCCCGCTGATGAAAGCTCTCAGTTTCTTTCAATTAGCAAAAGTAAGGTGAACAAAGTCAGTCATGTGCTTTCCTGGAAATTCATTTCTAGTGGGTAGAAACCATTGCCATTCTACACAGCAGCCAGTCACTGCTGGAAATCACATTTATACCATAGCTAAACTATATGAGGTCCTGTATCTTTACAGTTTCTTAACCATTAAACATGTAAGCCAGCTGATTCACTTCCTCATACATAGGATGGTGATACTGCACCAGGTAGCTAGTCCACGCAATGCTGATCTCAGCATGTAACCTACACCATTAATTATCATTTAATGTTCCCATCACCTCACTTAATAGTTGCTGCTAAACTTCTGCATGACACCTTTCAGAGGAAAATTCCCGCCATACGCCTGTTCCATGCTCTAAAGACCAAGCATCCTTCAGGGGTATGGAAGAAGTATTTTATAACAACTAAGACATCTTTCAGGAGTACAAAAGTGATACTTGGTTTTAGGGTCACTTCACAGTTCCTACTCCCACAAGGAAACGTGGTCACATGTGATGGAAAATGGCAACCACATTAACCTGATACCCTAACACAGTAAGACAAAAGACAACTTTAGTAAAGCTAGGAGGAAGAGGTGAAACCAACCCACAGAAAACTGAGCACTAGGGGTCTGGATTGCAATCTGGCCACAGCTGTAAGGTACGTGCTTCCTGATTTATGAGAATCTACCATGAGAAATTACAATAGACCAGGAAATCCACAGCTCCGTATCCATCCCAGTGACTCTCTCCTCCAGCACAGGACACATTGTGACTGTGCCAGGAATGAATGAACTAAAAAAGAAACACCAGACCCCTTCTCTTTTTCTTATCCAATGTTGTTTAGGGAACAACTAGGAGTTTTACTTCATTCTGACCCCACTGAGCTTACTCGTAACAGCACGGGGCACTCCATCCGTTTTCAGCCATGCAGCTGTCCACACACCATAAGAAACACTACAGTGTGATGGTGGCATTTCAGGCATGCATGAGACAACAGTTTAACTGAACAGACTGAAACCCATAGTATTCATTCCTAAGTTCAGTTGTCAAAAAGCCTCAGGTGCACATTACTAACACAACCCAATCACTCCCCAGGTAATTTCCAGGGAACCTCAGCCACAAGGTCTGTAGGAGCAAGAAGGATTAATGAGATGGTCTGGAAGACAGTGTGAGTAGACAGATGAGGAAGAGAACATTTAGTGCAAAAGTCACTACGAAGCAAGAGGCTAATGCTTCGCAGTGCTTCTCCCCTTTTTTATCCAGTGATAGTTCTTGTAGAAATCCTCACGACATAAGACAGGCTTGTAATTCAGTCACAGACTCAGGCCTCTGGATAACTGGGTCCAGTTTCCAACTGTTTCAGACTTGCAGTGTGCCTGGGCAAAGCTGCTTCATCTCTGCGCTGATGCTGCTTCTGTAAAATGGAGTAAAAGTCGTAGTTGCCTCGCATCTTTCCCACTTCATGTCTTCCAGCTGTACACCACTGTGGGACACCGGTGTCAGCTCAGAGACATCTTTACCACATTTTAGATATTCATTAATAATCAACCTAAGGGAAGACCAATTCTCAGTGCAGTGATGAGCTACTGAATTGCATGGGTAACAATAAACCAGAAACACTGGTTAAGGCAAAAGCTATTTAAGAAATTAAGTGGATTAAATCAGAGTCCTTTACCAAAAGAAAGTAACATGTTTCCAAAGAGCTGTAAGACACAAAAGCTTGCACTAAAGATTTACAACAATCTTCTTTTGCATGCTTTACAAGTCAGGTTAAAATGCAAAAAGGAATTGCTAAAGATCTTAGGAGGAATTAAAAAAAATACCTTTTTTAAAAAAAAGTAGTACTTAAAAAGAGCTATTTTTCCCTTCTTCATTTACCCACAGCTACCTAATTTTGGTTATCATACAAGATACAATGACTGAAGTTGCGCAGAGCACAACTCTTGCTCATAGCATGGCCATGAAATCACACATCTTATAAAGTTTAGGTCTATAAAAATGTTATCACAACCAAAAAAAAAATTAAGAGGAAGTAGGATTTTAAGAAGTCATCCCTGTACAACGTTTAAGCCTTACACATTTAAACCAACGTTACCTTTAAGACCAACACCATTTTAGACCACTACACATTAAAACAGAGCATCCATATTTACACACATAACTGAAGTAACATGCTTCCTTTTCATACTTATGTTGCATTATCTCCTGCAATCTAACATACAGAATGCATTCCAGGCTATACCCAAAAAGAATTAGGTTTTGTGTTGGTTTTATTTTCCTCCCAGTCATTTCAAAACACTACCACTTCCACAATTTCTCAACCAGCTGCGCTGTTTCCTCATTGGGCTACTTTTGTTTGGGTGATTGTGTATTACAGCAACATTCAAGATTGCTCAAGTTGCCAACGGCTACGCATTACCAAGCGTCAACTGTCATCAAAACCAAATCCAGAGTATAGATGATGATCTCCCAGTTTAAATACATAGGTGTTATTTTGTTTTGTTTTAAAAAAGAAACTGGGCAATAAGCAAAATCAGCCAGCCAGCCTGGAGATTGTGATCTACAACTGTATTTGGGTTCCAGCTGTTTTTAATAAATGCTTCTCCCACATCATACCATGTCATGCTGACATATTGCTGGTATGAGGAAAAGGAATTGGCAGCAGTTCATGCCAGATCTTATCTGTCCCTATCCCACATCATTTAAAGGACTCTAACCCAAGGACAAACCTGCCTTTGGCTGGGTGATGACTTCAACATTTTAAGACTTCTCTTCCACGTTTAGTCTACTTGCATGTATCACACATGATCATGTCCTAGTTCAAGCCATTCCCAAAATCTACATCTCTGCCAATGTCTAATCCGTTCAAGCCCCTGACTCCTCCACCTAAGATGTTCCAAGGCATGTAGAGACGATGCTCCTATAGCAAGCTAGCAAGCAACAAAGATGATTGGGGGATTGGAGCACCTCCCTTATGAGGAAAGGCTGAGAGAGCTGGGACTCTTTAGCCTGGAGAAGAGAAGGCTGAGGGGAGACCTTATTCTTGCTTATAAGTAACTAAAGGGTGGGTTGGAGGAGGATGGAGCCAGACTCTTTTCAGTGGTTCCCAGTGACAGGACGAGGGGCAACGGGCACAAGTCGGAACACAGGAAGTTCCATTCAAACATAAGGAAAAACTTCTTTACGGTGAGGGTGACAGAGCACTGGAACAGGCTGCCCAGGGAGGTTGTGGAGTCCCCTTCTCTGGAGATTTTCAAGACCCGCCTGGATACAGTCCTGAGTAATGTGCTCTAGGCATTCCTGCGTCAGCAGGGGAGTTGGACTAGATGATCTCTAGAGGTCCCTTCCAACTCTAAAAATTCCGTGATTCTGTGATTAGTGTCCAAAAAAGGCATCTGCATGAAGAAAGAGAAAAAACAATTAGGCTATGCTGGTTAACACTGACAAAAGCAAGAGACTGAAAGTTCAGACCACATGAGAACATGCCAGCTCTCTCCAGTAACTCAGCTGTGGCCAATTTGGATTGCCCAATTGTTAAGACAGGTTAAAGATGGACTTCAGAAGAGCCATTACCATAGTGATCACAACCGGTGATCTCTGAATGAACTGAAATGAAGAAATATTTTGAAGACAGTAGCAGTTCTGATGTGGCAAGATGATTATTTCTCACACTGCATAATCAGTACACTGACCTGCTTGATTCTTGCATTTCAACTTGTTCACCTCACTATACAGCATTACATCCCCAGCTGTAGCTCAGCAGAGAATTTCAGAAACATCTGAAACCTCTTATGACTTTACATGTGCATTTAGAAAATTTTCATCAGCACTCAACTACCAATTATATTCTTGTACCACTTTACAAAGCAGGAAAACATGGCACGGAAAAGTTGAGTGATGTACTTAAAACACTCTCTGGCAGGTTGCTTGATGAACTGTTTTGCTAGGTGTTCAACAAAAGCCCTGTAGTATGAATAAGGAGTAACACATGACATAACAGACTTAAGCTTTTTGCCTTACAATTCTGTTCTTACCCACTCAGTTTATCTTCACCGACATTAGGCCAGCTCCTCCCAGAATTACACTTGAAGACAACAAGCAGTCCTAGAATTTATTATTATTTTTAATAAAAAAAAAAAAAAGAACAGTTAAGACACAATTTCATGCCTCTTGACTCAAAGAGCATAACTCATGGTACAGAAAGGACAGGATTTTCTGCAAGACAGCTTTCAGAAAGTTTCCCCACTTGGTGAAATATGTAAACTACGATCAATGTAAATGACACAAAGGTTCAGAGGCAGCTGGGGAGAATGAATGACTGAAACAATTTCACTATAGACCACAAAATAGCTTAGGCAAGTGACATGTACTACGGTTACATTACTGAAAAGGTTCATTAATTCTTTAAATGGACTTTTCAGACATGCACTGTGAGTCTAGGAAGGAAAGAGACATTACCTTTTAAAGCTTTTAAGATAGACTGATGGCACAGAAAGGAATTAAGTAGAAGCCCCATATAAGATAAATGGTAGCAAACTGCATTCTCATTACTCTCTTCAAATGGAAAAGTTTGTTTACTTGTTAACTAGAAGACAAAGACTTTATCTGCAGACTATTATAGAAAGTAAGAGTATACCCAATTAAGAAATCTAAGAGGTGACCTTGCATGAAAGGATAAAGAAAACAGTATTGTCGCTATGTTAGACACTAGCGTATTAAGGCACTCTCTCTTCCCCTCCCCACTTTCAAGAAACAGTTCTAGCAATCACGTCTTTCATAGTCAGCAAGACTACACAACCACGGTCTTGCTTCTAGCCTTGAGAAGTCACTCACTAGAGCAAAGGGTTCATACCCTGATATAATCAACACATGTAAGTGAAGAGGCTGATGTAATGTTACCTAAAACTTGTCTTTCTATGTTAGTCTATTAAGATCGTCCCCCAAGAGGACCTCTCTAACAAACTAGTTACTTCTAATTTGCCCTCAACTTAACAGAAAACAAACCAACCAAAAAAGCTCTGAAAATCTCAACCTAACTGCCCTTAGCAATACTGTAGAATCTATTTAGTGGTCAAGCAATAGATGGACAAAAACTTGTACCAGGTCTTGAAGACAAAGTGCATGAAACAAGGTATATACATTCAAATATCTGACTTCAAGTGATTTGATTCCCACTTTTTTCCCCTTTTGGAAGAAGAGGTCTTTGCTGATTATCTATTTCTAGTTAATATGGAACCACTGTTCCATGAGCTGATGCAGATGAGTGGCTTGCAACATGAAGTCTGTTGAAGCAACAGCAGGCAGCAACACACTCATCTGGTCTGATGAGTTTGGCATTCCAGCTTTTCCACTCCAGACGCTGGATTCAAATCTTGTATTTCAGTCACAAGCAAAACAACCTTAAACAACATCATGGTGCTTGCATGCAAAAAAAAACCCCAAAACTCAGTGCAAACCATTGTACTAGCTTGATTTCGGTCAACAGCCACTTTAAAGGAAACCAGAATGGGAAAACATCTAGACATCTTTCCCTCAGAAAAATCAAACTTGTATAAGCTGGTTGAGTGACATATTTGGTGTGGACTGCTTGCTAGTTTATGCAATATAAGTGACAATCATTTTTGAGTACATCAGTACAGATTGTTATTTACTCTTCCATGTAATACTAGGTGCCACTTTTTCTTCACAGATATTACACTCGCCTACTGCCTCTCTCTTCATAGATGGCAAGCTGGACATAAGTATTATTGGCAGCAAAACCAGTATCTTCTTATATACTCCTTGCCAGTTAGCAGATCTGAAATTGTCAGCTTATGGGTATTTGCAGCACTGTCGAAAGAGATATTGGCTTTACTTTGCTGTTCAGCTTCCATAAAAACTGGTGAAGAAAATGTGAGATTACGAGTTGACATGAGATTCTCGAACTCTTATCACTGCTGGAGGTTTGCCTTTGGGCAATTTCTAGAAAAGAACCGTCCAGTAGATCCCTCTTGACACACTGCATCTATGCACATCTGTGGATTGCTGTACTGCTGCAACACAGGCATACTGGAAGGAAAATTTAGGTTAAACAAACATCCAGACTACACGTGGTCCCCTCTCCTCAAAACTCTGCCTAAAGAGACTCTAACGACACAATCAAACTATGTCTTTCTGATCAAATAATACCTGGTGAAACAGCAATGTTAAAGGCTATGGACCTGTGATTGAAGTGTGAAAACATGCTTCAAGACCTCCTAAAACACGACATTCAAAGTACTAGAGGTTTAGAAAAAACCAACCAAGCAAAAAATCCAACCAACCAAAAAAAAAAACCACTGAGAAAAAAACATATCAGAGAAGACACAATCAATATATACATTCTCCCCTTTTGTTTTATGTTTTCACTAGAGATAGAAAATGGACACCATCCACTTTCAAATCCCATCTGTATCCATCACTTTATAAGCAAACCAGTTAAAACCCAAGAGCACAGTTACAGGAAAACATAGGTTTACCTGGCATGTTTTTCAATACTTTATGTAAATCCAGAGTGCATCAATAGGTAGTTTCTTCCACATCTCTAAGCACTAAGCTGGGAGAGGCCCAACTGTACAGATAAAAGCAGCAGCAAAGCTGAAACTAAACACACAGACCTGTGAAGAACAGAAATGAGGCCCAAAGGTTAGGTATCGTTACTTCTTTGTTCAGTGGGGAAAACAGAAGAGAAGAGAAAAACATCCTCCTTTCAACGACAGTTCACTTAGATCAGCTGCCTGTAGCAGCAGTACAAGATATAACATTTTTATGATTAGTTAATGTTTTCAGTTAATGATGAATGCAGTTAACAGAGGACAGACAAGTTGCTGGCAATTAGGAAGGCATTTAAAATTTGGAAAACTGGATTTCTTTTTTTTTCGAAAAGTTCTTTCTGATGGACAGGAAAGGGAAGGGAGACATCCCAAATGAACACTTTGTGACTTCACTTCAGAGAATTCCCCTACCAAAAGTTTCAGTCTTCAGATTTCCTGGAGGTTTAAATACAGAGAAAAAGCCAAAGACAACAAAGATACTACACACCTAATCTTGCTCAGATGTATGTTACAACATAGCAAGCAGAGGTGTTTTTTTTTTTTTGTTTTTTTTTTTTTGTTTTTTTTAGAATAGTTTCTTCAGTTACAATTTGCACACCTTCGTTTGTACTGGGAGATGTTTGAAATGGTGAATATTAGTGTAAATGTTTACAATAAACATTGAGCACTAATTTCTCCATGATACAACAGGATACACACTAAAGTAAAGGTGAGCTAACCTTTCACTGAAATAGAAAGCAACTTGCAAAGCCTTTTTGAGCAGCAGTGAGCACACCAAACGCCTACACACTCAGCAGTCACTATGTGAAATAATTTTTAACACATCAGTCTTCTCAGACTATGATGAGACTTGTGTTGCCAGCATGCTGAACCTCAGCTACACAGTTTTAGGTACCAAGGATGCCACACCAAAAAAGGGTGCTGAAGACTTTTGAACTCTCAGTTATATTCCCTCAGAAAGCAGCAATAGTGAATGCCAAGCAGAGATGAGACATGTCTGTGTAAGAGCTGTCTTAAATCATCCAATATCAGCACTGTTCAAGATACATTTTGTGCAACTATGCCCTCGTCCATTCAGGATATGCCTGAAAAATTTCCACACCCTCAGATTCAGCAGCAGTGATGCCAGCAGACAGGCCTAAAATAGATATGCCACCAGTCACCTCCAGAACTTAGATATTCATCTTTCATACAGGGTAAGATGAGTACGGAATAGGGGGACAAGTTACATTACAGTTATCCCACTATCAAAGGTGGAATTTTTCCCCCTTCCAACTCTCATGAAGAACTAAAATTTACTCAGTCATGATGAAGGTCTCCTCTACTCGAAGTTACCTTTGAACATATTTCACCTGGATTGAACGCAACTGAACGACACATACACCAGTGCAGAACATTTGTGCTTCCAGTAGGAGGTTGTAGTGTTGTACCTAAACAGACTTCACAGCACTACTTATTCAGGCATTAAGAAACATGCTCGTAATTCAGCAAAGCCTTAATAAAACCATTTAATGAATGGAGTCACAGTAACTAACTCATTTGCCAAGGCCACAAAAGTCATAGAATTGAAGCCAGTACTTTCAAATCTCCTGGCTCCCAGACTTGTCCATGCTTATCTTAATTATGAATTTAGAAAAATACAACTTGCCTTTAAGTTCTCATCGAGGTGCAATAACAGCAGATCCATGGATACCCATTCTTCATGCTTTCTGCGTAGTGCGCGGAATCATGTCAGTTGTATTGATATACCACGATGGAGCAAAAGGCAAGTATCTTTGAAGGATATTACAAATACATACATATAGTCCTCCAATGCAAAAGAACTGCTGTTGTCTTAACCCAGGATTTCAAAATAAAGAGAAGTACGTCATATTCATATATCACTCTTTGAACAGCTTTGTTAGTACAAAATAAAGCTTTCTTCCCCATTTACTAGTGAAAACAAATGCTATGAAATGAGTTTTCCAGTACCACTAAAAATCTCAGTACTTTCAAAGTGTTCCTACTCTACAGAAACCGAGATCTGCACCAGTATTTGCCAGTGTGACATCAACTGGTTTTTCCAACCCATGCCTCAACTTGTTGAGATCACTGATGTAGAAGTGTAGTGACGACACACACTGCCACCTTGTGTTACAGTTTAGAACTGAAAAAGCCTGAAAAGTTGGATTTCACACCAACATCCAGCTTCACTTGTTTTAACAGCACCTTTTTTTTTCCATAGCCACTGTCCCACATGAGCAACCTCTCCACTTTTACATAACTAGATGTAGCTCAGGCTGCAACAGATGTAAGCCTCCATGATCTCAAGTAATAAAGTTCATTCTTCTCCACTAACTGATGCAGGTACTTTCAACAGTACATAGTTTTGCAGACAGTTGGTGCTAAGTGGCATAGATATTACCCGTTAAGTTTAAGATGCTGTTCCTCCAGCGCAAGCAAATAAATACATGTTACAATACTGTATTGACAAAAAAAAGTGAGGCTAAGCTATTAATCCCTTCCCTCAACCTGAAGCTTAAGAAGAATAATAGAAATTGTCCCCTTTATGTCTCTGGTCTGTATTTTGGGAACAGGTATTGTATCATTCCCTCCTCTACAAGAGGAGACTGAGCGCTCATTTACCCACAATGGCTGGGTACAAGCTGAGCAACTATATTCTGTACCAGGAGCACGCACTGGGATAGGAGCTCCAGGACTAACAAGAGGGACATGAAGTTGTAGGTATCTTTGTGGTCTGTAGCCAATTCAATCCTCCTGCTACATCTGGGCCTCACAGGGGACACCAATCATCCATTAAACCTTCTCAAGTCCAAAGCTGAATGTAATTACACTGTGTCTTGCAAAGCAGTACCAAGCCCTACGGGTGTATCACAGAAAAACGTGTGTTAACATGTAGAAGAAAAAAAACGTGGAATGGTTCTGAAAAAGGATGTTGGTGGGCTTTGAAGCTGTATTGTCCTTTTAAATACATGCTGAGTGGAAGTCCTATTTTCTTAAAAAAAAAAAAATAATGGAAGATTGCCTTATAATTTGGGTAAGTATGGTCATCTAGAGGTAAAAAGAAAGCGTCAGTTGTCTCTATTCTGAATAAATAGCATAGCACAGTATCAGAAAACCTTCTACAAGTACAATATCTTTACGCAGATCAAAATCCTAAATTACCAGTTTTCTTCCATGCTGGGCAATACTATGCAACCTGTAAAACATTACTATATTGTTAACTATTTACATGACAGTAGCTTTGAGCCTACCTACTTAATTTCTGCACTGACATTAAATTGGAAATTTTTGTGTTACCTTGTTTCTCACAAATTACCTATTGAAATAGAAGCGTTACAGTAATTCACAGAATTCACAAAATTAATGCTAGCATTCAGCAGGAGTCTTTCTTGCTCTAGTAGACAGCAGTTCTTCCCATCAGGCGAGCTGGCAAACAACTGTTTGCAGAGGAATATGCTTAAGTTAAGTAGCATTCACCAACCGATTCTGACCCAAGATGAAATCTTGTCTAGAAGGCCATTATTTTTTGGGTATGTTTCTTTCTGCCCTTCCCCAACCCAAGCAGAAAAAAGCAAGACACAAGTCTTCTGCCATACTAATGTATTCCATCTTTCAAAAAGAAAGACATGATTTTAATATTACTTAACAATATGTTAAAAAAGTAGCCAGTTAGGCTTCAGTGTTAATACAATTATACACTCTATAACAGATTTGATAGTGTGAGTACTGTTCTTTCTTAAATTTTCTCATTCTGCAAGTATTCTTACACAAGCTGGCTACAAGTCAGGAAAAAAAAAATCAAAACACAAATAGCGTAACTTGTACACTCTTAAACAGTAGATTGTGAAAGAACGGAGGAAATGCTTGTCCCATAACAGCCTCTTTTTCATGAAGTCATGTCAGGAGAATCCTGGAGCAGATGAAAGCACAACTGACTAGGTCCATTCCTTTGTCAGGAGTCAGAATGACAAAACATAGCTAGATGCAGAAGTGACAGGAGCCACTGCAGATGATGCAAACTAGTATTTTGGCCTCCACCCAAGCCTAAGCAATTTAAAGTCTTTGAGGCCAAGGCATTCAGAAGGAGATGGAAGAGAGCTATTGTTCCAACTCCCAACGGCATACAGCTACAATCAAGTAAGTCTCACTCACAGACTACAAGCACACAAGCTAACAAATTCAGGTAGAAAGTGGCAATTTTTCAGTCCGCAAGAATTATCAGGCCAAAGGGTTCAGTGCAGATCCACACAGCACTGGGGACAAGGCAAGGCAGCTCTGGCTCAAGACCAGATAAGCTCTCAGCACAGCAGGACAGGTTAGTGGAGTTGTCGTTCATTGATTCCTGCAGGGTTCCCTCACCATATTATGTCATTTCAATGTGCAGCAAAGGTGGTTTTTTTCAAGCTAAAATTGGACCAGTTGATGGAAAGTCTCTGCCTTGTCTGTCTGGCAGAATCCAGGCAGAATCTGAAAAGAAAAAAGTGATAAAGTGAAACCAATATACTTAAAATCAAACCACAGGTGTTACCCTCTTTTTTTTTTTCCCTCATTCAGAAAGACAAAACCTCTTAAAAAAAATCATACAAAAAAAAAATCACTTGCTCATCACTCAAATACATCATAAACCAGTTACTTTAAACACCACCACATTATCAAGAGGAAGTGAATGAAGTAGCAAAGAACACTGCATATTTAGCAGACATAAGCCAGCTGAATGTTAACTAGAAACAGAGCTGATGTTGCTGTATTTACGAAAAACCTTGTAACGGTAAGAATGAGTGTTAGGTAATGTGTAAAGCAGAAGCACCAATGGCATGGAACACTGCTGTATCTCTCCCAAATACAGCAAAGTTATGTTTGAGACAAAGACCTAGGGAAAGGAGGTTTGTTTACAATACAGCAGATAAGCAGCCCACATGCCTTCAAAAAGCACTTTTAGAACAAAAATGCACTTATTTGCTTTCACTGAATGCAATTTATGGAAGAACTTTTGAAAAAGGTTGGCATGTGCAGGTATTTCAGTGACAGTCCTTTACTGAGGGAAGGTGCAGTTTGTTTAGGCTAAAGGCTGCATGACAGCATCAAGGTAGTGCATACCCCTCTCTGTTACAGCTTCTGTACAATAGAAAGCCAAAAAAGGGGAGCAGACAGAAGGAGCAAAACAGAAAGGTACAGTAGAAGGTTGGAAGAACTAAACTTATTTTGTTCTTTCTATGCTAAAGTTAGAAGTAGCTTGCAAAATTAATTCTGAAGTCAGGGTGTAACTAACCTCTCCATCTATTACGCCACTACAAAGCAAAAAGAAATGATGATGAATTAACAAACTATCAGTAAAAAGTATGAATTCAGTAGGCCTGTGCAGCTCATTGCCATGGAGAGTTATTAAAACAAGCAATGCTGCTAGCCTTCTAAAAATTGTGTTGGAAATTATCAAATTATAGATAACACGCATTAAAGGTGTCTTCACAGCATTATGTAGCTGTTTTTCTCCCATAGAACAGCACCTATCAGGGCATTTCAGACATCTTTTCTAAACAGGTATGCATGAAAAAAAATGGACGGTTACACACACTTCCTAACAGATGACAGTATGGGACTAGATTACACCAATTACTGAATTGATTATAAAACAGTACAGTTAAAAGTTTTTTTACTCTTCATTTGGAATCATGTTTGACAAGTTTATCCCCAAACTTCAGCTGCACTTCCACAAATATAAGACACTGATTCATTCGTCCTATTGAGAGTAGAGAATTGGTGAAAGAAACTTTTCTATTTTCTTGTTAGAGATACTGCAAACTTGAATGAAGCTAAGAGTATTCCACAAAATCCATAACAAAGACTTATGCTATACCAACACTAGCACTATCTAATATATGCCACATTTCACCTATAAAACCTACATTTCAATTTAAAAAAAAATCCTTTAACTGGCACCACTCAGAAGAATAATTTTTAATAATAGATTCCTCTTCTAGTACATTGTAACTCCATAATCACAGACACATGCATTTTGTATAGTAATAATACGCAGCACAGAGAAGCAGTTGAAGTCTATCCTTTGCAAAAGCCATACATACATTAAATCCCAGGCACACAGTCTATCAAAACTATACAAATTTAGAAAAGAACTTGAAATCCATACTGAAAGCCCTTTCTTAAGAAATCCCACCCTTTAAACAAATCACTTTAGTAGTTTTGTGAAATACGACTGTTGATGCCTAAATTATTCAATTGCAGGAAACAGATTTGGCTATCATGATGAGAGGTTTACTAGATACATTCATGGGAAACTAGCACACCCAGCCACCATTAAAGAACACAAATTTGAGTAGATTTCAGTATTTTGGAAGAACACAAGCTACATTATTTAAACATGTGCTGTCTGCTCATATTTGAGGAATTTAAAGGTAATGTAAATCCCAAAAGTAACCAAAATGCACAGAAGTTTCACAAGCACAGGTTCATATTATTCTTTTACTCTCACTGCACTAGCATAAGCATCCCCTCTTTATGACTGGCATAAGCTAATATCCCACAGTTGTACCATCTCTACTTCATGTACAGTATAAAATTCCAAACTAATAGCTCCTATAAACAAGGAAGAAAACATCATGAACAAACCTTTCAGAAGTATCTGTTTTGAAATTTAAACCATAAAGTTTTATTTGTTCAACACTTAACACCTAACATAGCATTTTTCATATATTTTTTTTGAACACTAACCAGTATTTACTCTGTGCAGATAATAAAAGAAATATTCATGCAAACTCTGCTCATAGAAAAAATGGTAACTGAGGATATTCCAAAAGCCTTGATGAGAATCTGTGGGACACAGATCATTCTGGTACTCATTTCTGTATTTGTGCTATTTAGCTATGATTTGTGCCCATAAATCTACAGATGTGGTGATTATTATAGTATCCACAATGTCAGCTGTAACAGGATTTGCTGTGTTACAACACAGTACATCACAGGCTTTTCTGCTAGGAGTTAGTTATTAAGTTGTGGGGGGGCGGGGTTGGGTTTGGTTTTTTTTGTAGGTTTGTTGTTGTTGTTTGGGGGTTTTTTGTTTTGTTTTGTTTTTTTTTTTTTAACAATGGCACATGGGAAGAAGCACAACAGCTTTATATCTAGCGATTACAGCACTTTACCTTTTAAAATACTCCACTTCTCGCTCCGTTTCATCCATTTCCACACTGTCTAGATCAATGTCTTTGGGTAGAAACACATCATCTACAAAGGAACAGGATGATACTATGTTAGATTCCATGGGGAGGGGAGAAGGAGAGAAGCAGCTTGAAGAAGCTGCATTAAAGATGTTTCTGGAGAACTGCCTGAACTTTGTAGACTATTGATTATTCATGTTTAGGCTGAATTAATACAGATTTATAATTAGAAAGACACTTCTTAAAAACCCTGTACTAGTACCTCTGCTCAGCCTTTAAGGAGTTATACTCGGAACAAGGAAGAGATGAATCAACAGTAAATTTACGGATGCCATAACCTGGAATACACATGAGAGTGGTCAAATTATACAAAGGGTTCGATGAATCAGATAGCTAACGAATGGGATTCGACTGCCTGAAATTTGTTGGCCTTACCACTAAAAAGGCAGCTTTAGAAACATTTAAAAAATGGTATTTTTAATGAAAAATATTTCAAGAATTCTAGGTTTGTAGAGCTGCTGTACTCTGTCTGGGACGTGATCATCAGGCTGTGTCTGCAAAAGTCTAAGTCATGCTACCTACAATTAGGAGTATTTTTTTTAAATGTTTTTGAAAATATTTTAGTATGGCCTGAATTTAGGCCTCAGCTGTAGCAACAAAGCCTTTTTAAAGTCTGTTGGTATATTGTACTGTCTCAGTGCATGGTTCTCTTTTGTACTTTAAAAAAAAAAAGCTTCAGAAAGTGTAAATTTTTGTAGAAACCAATTTGAGCATTTTCATCTTAAAGTCTCCTTCCTTACTGCATATATATTCCAATCTCATCTCTGAAGCAGCTTCAGAACCTGTTCCAAAAAGAGACAAAGAAACTAATTGAAAACACCTAGTACACATCACAACTCTCTAGAATCCTTAAGATTACGAGAACAACTCTCTTCTAAAGGCATTCCCGGTAGTTCATAAGTTGCACATCTTTGCCGTGCAACTTAGTTCTGAAGAACCAGAAAGCCCTATAAACACAGGGCTTCCCTATACCCCTAGTTTTCTTCAGCCTCTCCACAACAACTTAAAATACCCTGCCAGAATAAATTTCTTTAAGAAACAGATCACACCAAAAGCAATAGTGTTCACTGCCTTAACACTTCATTTTAAAACTCAGTTAAAAACACCCCAAACTTTGTTACTCTCTTTTCATGTTCTTTCAATTACCCCAGCTCTAATTTTTTTTCTTAGTTCAATTTTTTGCCTTCACTAATTTGGCACATGAACCCTGAGTCTTTAAGAACTTACAGCTAAGTGAAAAATTGTATATTACAGTATCTTTCTTGTACTTCTTAAGTCAGAACTACTCAAAGTGGCAATCCAGTTCCAAGTCTTCAGAAAGCAGCACAATTATCTCCTTATAAGTTCAGAAACATGTCCCTATGTTTTTTCACATTTAAACCTTAGTTTTCAGAAATTGTAACTATACTTGATTTAAGCAGCAAAAAGCAATGGTGAGGGGCAGGGAGGAGGAAAAGATGCAGGAAGCTACCTAAATTCTCCTACAGTAAACACTCTCCACCATCACCCCTTTAACAGTTTCTCCTTCAAATGTCTCCAGTCTTCTCCTTCTGCTCCTAATTCTAGAGTTTTGTCTTACTACAATGACAAGAGTTACATTCTTCTTGTTAAATTTAAAAAAAACCAAAACCAAAAAACCCAACAAACAGAACAAAAAAACCCCAAACAAAACCCAAACATACCACAACACAGTATGCACAAGAACTAAGGTATCAGAGAAAAGCATTCAATGCTGTATCTCTGCTTGATTGACACGGAATGGAAACATTGAACATACGAGGAGTTAAAAAGAAAGACTGGTGGGCTGACTCAACCCAACCATGAAACCACAAAAGAAAAAAAGTTGGGCTCTACATCTAGCACCTGCAATGACCAGGAATTTGGTTTACATTTTTGTAAAAAAGCTTAATAAAGGTAAGTATTCTGAAACACTGGCAGAGACTGCCAAAGGATTAAGGTCTTGTATCTTGATGTGCTTACCAGACATAACAGCAGTGAACCGCAATATTAAGTCATTCTGTTGAACAGATGTTTAATTTATTCACTGTTACCACTCAACTACTGGGTGATCCCAGAGGAATGACCAGTTGCTCCAAGCAGACAGATGTCTGTACCTCAAAAATGCCATCCCAACAGGCAGTCCCAGTAGGGACCAAGCATGTGCAGGAAAAAACTGGTGCCCAAGAATGGCAGTTAGTGTGCTGACAAAGCCAACCAGCTAGCACTGCAAGCACTTCTCGGCTCCCGTATTAGCTGTTAGACGTTTTCAGGAAAACAAACAAAAAAATACGTTGGGAAGAAAATTATGCAAGTGCAACTTGCTTGAGTCAACTTGATCTTTTATGGTTTTATATTTCTATCAGATAAATAAATCTGTTTACTAGCACAAACTAATATCCATGTGGAGAAAACAATATTATCAACTAATTAACATCCCACTAAGTTTTCACTCTGGCAAATACAAAATAGTAAATTAGTTTTTGTAGTTACTTCACCTGTTAATGTAATTAATATACAAAAGGAATTATTTTGACTGAGAAAATGCATATTTATGCATGAATTACCATTCTTTGGCTGCAGAAACCTCTTCATCGCTCAAAGAGTAAGACCAACTTTAGACTACACTCTTAATGCTGTATGAGAAAGAACCTTGCTTTTAAAGAAGTTCAAAATAGATTTCAACATACTACTGAATTATTTTAAATATTTATTTTAAGCAAGATAGGCTTTACAGAAGAGACTGGCTTTCTTAACTGACAAAAACCCACACACAAAACCAGCAGCATATGCTAGTTTATTTATTCTTTAAAGTATCCTGCACCTCTTTACTAAAACTATATGCATCTCCTAATTGTTATAATTATGACGACTTGAGTTTTCCTGACACCAGTTTTTCTGTTTCTCTAATTCACATTGGCAGAAATGACTGAAGATAAAGATTTCAAACTTCTGGACTTAAATGGTAATAATAAGAAACAACCCAAATTCTTCAACTTTTATACACTTACCAATGGAATTATTGACTTTGTCCCCCTTTTTCTTCTTGTTTTTCTTGTTCTTGCCTTTTGGTTGAGGAGAATCTGCAAGTATTAGCTTATTATTTTGTTGCTGTTCACTTGGTGAAGGGGATTCACTTGTTATGGGTGCTTTCTCTTCCTTTACATGGTTCAACTGTTTTCTGTTGTTATTGTTTAATTTCTTCTCCTCTTTTTTAGGTTCTGCAAGTGTTGGGAGCTCTGCTGCTTTTGCTTTGGATTCTATTTGGTTTCTGTTTTTAGTCTGAATCTCAGCTGCTTTGGGGGATTCAACAGGCTTTTTCACTTGTTCAGCACATGGTTTGTTTATCTGCTTTAGTTTCTGTTTGCTGTTTCCTTCTTTATGTTGATGCATAATATCAAGCAGAAAAGAGAGGGGCTCATGCTGCTTTACACTCCCCTCTTTCTGATAAAGCAGCTTTGAGTCTCTAGTGTTTACAGGATTGGATAGTTCACAGCCTGTCTCTGAAACTGGCCTCTGTTCTGTATGATTCATGTGTCTTGACAGTGAACCGGAGGAGGTTTCTATCTTTTCTGATTGCTCAAGTGTACCATTCTGAATGTCTTCAGGTGCATTTGGGACAGATTCCTTCACTGCCTGGCAGTTTCGAGTAAGCATGTCCACCTTCTGACAGTCTTTACTTGTTCGTTCTTTCTTCTTTTTCTTTACAGCCCGCAACTGCTGAAGTTCTTGAAGCCGCTGTAATTCTTGTTTCAGCCTCTCTTCTTCTTCTTCCTCTCGCCGCCTTTGTTCCTCAAGCAACTGGTGATGCTCCCTCTCCCTGGCTTCTGCTTCAAGTCGAGCTTTTTCTTCAAGCTGCAAAATAACAATAGGTTTACTGAAATTGACAAACAGTTTGGAAATTCAAGTTTTAGGGATTATTACTACTTTTCACTATGAACATTATAAATCCTAGGATGTTAACATATGAACATACTTAATCCAGAAACCTGTGCATCAAGTAAATAACTATTTATACAAAAGCTGCCCTTTAAAGTACATTAAAATCCTTTCTATAGTTATTTTCTATTGTTCTGTAACACATTACCCTGTTGTTAATACCAACTGTTGATCTTCTCTTTGCTACTGCTAAGCCTAACTCCGTATCAAAATTTTCTACAACTGCAAAAACCTGCTGAAAACAAAACATTCAGCTTTATTCTCAAAAACTGCCTGTATTACTGAAGTAACTCAGGTTTCCATCATGTTGCATCGTTTACCCATTCCCTTGCTATGGTAGCAGAGTTGCTCTGTTTCAGTGTTCATGAACATTAGGAAGAGCAATCATTAAAAACATTTTACAGCAAAACATTAAGCACATTAAAACTACATTAAAACTTGTCAAAAATAACAAGGATGGTACAATTTTCTGGTGTCACCCGTAAGTTCATTAACAACATGAAACAAAGATGCAAGGGATTTTTCCTAGCCATTACTGCAAATGCCTGACTTTGCATCATTAGCAAAATGAAAAAAAGTCAACAATCATGTCCATTCATTTTCTTGCACATTTAGAAGTGCCTGTGTGGGATTACTTATTCAGTTATAGAAGCCATGCAAAAAACCCTATGAAAATCTTCCACTTCTTATGCTTAAACTGCATTGCAACAGCAAAGTGAATTTTATTTATAAATAACTCACTAAGCTCTCAAGTTGCTGAATAGTGCTACAACATGAACATGAAGAATATAACTTGTGAACATCAGGTTTTCCAAACCCATGGAAGCATTTAAAGAATGCAGAATTAGTGCCAGCAAGCAAATCCACAAACAAGAAATATTTACAGCGTGGTCACACAACATACTACCAGAATCCAAAAACATTCAGCAATCTCATTCCACCTTGAACTTTCTACCTAAGGCTGATACCTGAATTACAGTAAGAAAAGCCAATCTCCTGCTTGTTCAACTTAATAAAAATAAATATATTTCTTCTACTAACTCAGCAAATATTGTTTTCAAACAAATAGTTCCACTGCTATACTTTAAGAGTTTTTTTTAGAAATGTTTTTGCCAATTTCCATTTGAAGGCAATTTGTAATTTTTTCTTCCCTGCCCCCTCTCTGCAGCTTGCCACTTCACTCTGGCTTGGGATAGCCCTTCATCTCATCATGTGGCGCAGCGCTTAACCTCTTTCAATCAGGACAGCAAGGTGCCCAGTGCAGTCATTCTAAAAATATGAAATCTTGACTCTTCCACTCTCATAAAAGCACGAACCTTATGTTTCCTGGCTTCCTACAGAGATACTTTATTGCATCCATTATCCCAATAAAGAAACACTAGGTTTTTAACTTCCCCCCTTTTTAAATGTCAATTCTACAAAACAATCAAATTCTTAATAATTCTGACACTTAGAAATAGCTTTCTAAAGTGTGGGAAATTCCAATATAAAGCTGACTTGTGACAAAACACGTGGCAATCACATTGTGAGGAATCTTCCCAGCCCACTACATAACTCCTCAGGCAGCATCAGAACAGGTAAGCTAGCCATGTATATACAAACAGGCAGTGTATCACAAACTACACAGAAAACAATTACACCATTATTATAAAGTCAGTATACAGTCGTATACTTACAGAGAGCGCACAGATTCAAAAACATGAGGCCTAGCATAAACATAATTTTGTGTCTTACCTTTCTTTGCTTATGTCTGGCTCGCTTGGCTGCCCGGGAACTGCTTACTGGTTTGGTTTCAGAGCTGTTTATAAATTGTAGCAAGTCTTCCACCTTCCGGTGGTCAACAACACTTTCCCTTTCAGAGATCTGATCTGGTTTCTTAGGCTGTTCCTCTTTCCTTTTTGTCAGACGTAAACGAAGCTTTTCTCGCATCTCCGCATAATTTCTACTGGTTGGTGCAGCTGGAGGCTGAAGGACATGAGACAAAAATTTAGTGACTAAATGTAAATATTTCACTGACCTCATACTTTTAAGATTTTGAAATTTTAGAGACCTTCAAATAATCTGGAAGGTCCAAACCTGAGTATCAAACTCCTTATTGTTTGTATGTGTACCTAATGGTGTATTCAATAGGCATCAGACCTGTCAGACTTGGCGCTAGCTTGTGAACTGTATTTTCCAGCTGAAAGAATGACTGATCTCGCGGAGGAACACACAGGGAGAAGACAAAGAATTGCCTTTAAAAGCCAGAAAGGAGATTTCCATATTCTCTTGTGATCGATACACCACATCTGAAAATTTGAAAGGAGCAGACATTTGCTGCTGTTTCCATTTTCTATGAAGCCTGTTTCAGAGTTTGTGCTACCTGGGCTGTAACTGTGAAGGCTTCATTACCCTGTACTGAAGCATGCCAGCATACCTCCAGCAGAGTCGCATCAATAACTTTAACACTGCTGCAAGTTGAATCCTTGCATCATGTTTCATTTCTGTATTCCCATCCACTGCTCCTGTCTCTCAACTCCTCATTCCTCCACCCCTTCTGCTGCCTTAACCTCTCCCCTTCCTGTACCAGATCTGGTGCCCATCTGTTTGGAGCTACACCAGTTCAACTCATTAAACCAGCAAAATGAAGCCTCTTAACTTAAAAATCCTGTAGTGTTCTGTCACTTCAGCAAAACTAATAACTTAGTGTGCAATCAGATGACTATCAAAGACAGATCAACCATGGACATGGTGGAAACATGCAATGAGAAACGGGATCCCCTCCCTAGCCCTTTCAGCTACAGGGCAGGGGCTTTTATTTCACTTCAAGCCCTAAAACGAAACTGCATCTGACCAAATACATGGCAAATAAACTGAGCTTTTACTTCAACCAGGAAAAAAATTCCAGAGACCCAAATTCACTAGTCAACTGATCATTAAAACAGACCATACACAGATTTACAAGTGAGGCCAGCAGGAAGATGAAATTTTAAGTTAAGAAAAAATTTAATGTAGCAACTTAACAGCTTTTAGCATTTCATTTGTGCAAATGAAAAGATACAATTAAAAGAATTTACTAGACATGTTACTGGCATAACATTAACTTAAGGATGCTTCAAACAAAGTGTTAAGTATTATAATAAAGAACATAAGGAAAAAGATTTTGTATAACCTGCACGCTTTAGAACTTCATAGTTCCTTCAAAACACCCTTTAAATACAAATACAAGTAAATGCCTATCAAAATACAGCAGTAAAGAAAACCGTTTGTAATACTAAAAACAGGGAAAGCGCAGTTTAGGTTTTCCTTTGATAAAGTATAATTTAAACTTACACTGCCTAAGTTCTAGGTAAGAACAGTTTCTTTTTTCTCTTTTTAAAAATCAAGTTAAAGTGAATACTTCGAGGATTACTGTTTTTACAGATGGGAAAATGGCTCAAGTTGCCATGAACATTTTAAAAAACATCCTATATTAAGTGTACTTTTACCCAAACTCATCGCATTATTTATAGTTACACTGCTACAGATAAGCGCACGAATTTTGTAAAGTTATTTACATGGCTCAATGCCCCTGTTTGCAGTTTCAGTCAAACATGGTATGCGTTATCCAAGTCAGTTGCTTTCCAAATCTTTCAGTCATTTTTATTGCTCTTGAATTGCTTTCAACTGGAAAGGTTTGTTTCAATTCTTCCTTTCAAAGAGGAAAATTACTTTCTAACCATGCTCCTTTTACTACTTCTCTTGATCGAGATCCAATGCCACCCCCTCAGTTGCATCCTGATAAATCACATGCAATCAACGATGAGTAAGTGACAAAAAAGCAAATAAAAAAAATTTTAAATCCAACAACTTACTCCTCCATGGCCGAAGAACTCACAGTAACAGCAGTCACAGTATTTTCCTTCCTTCTGATTTGTGGATGTTGAGGTACTGGAGCTATGCTCTGAACAGCTGTCTTCGTCTTGGCTCTCCTCTCCATCATATTGTTGATGATCATATGTGTTACTGTTCTCACAACGATGGCCCTCACAATCAGGATCACTATGTTAAATTAAGAAAAAGCTTATAAAACCTCTGGATTATAACAAATAAGGTATTTGAAAAAAAAATATACAGTTATATGTACATCTACCAGGAACAGAGACTCTAAAACTGGGATATCAGCCACTACTGACGCATCAAATCCTAAAGCCTTTATCCAGTAGCTTGTAAATGGAGATGCTCAAAACTAAGCAGCAAGATAAGATGATACATGGGGAAGTGATTTATAAAAACCTATTTAGCGACTCACTGAACAAGCAGCCTAGAGAACGAGTTTTAGAACTGTTCTTCCTGGCTTTAAACAGGTAAAATAGTTTCAGAAGTAGTGATTTTAGCTTTTTAAAATAGAATGGTTTTGAAACTGCTGTCCATGTCATCACTTGTGGTCTGAAGAGAGCTGTGCAGCTGCAAAGTATTCAACTCCTAAAATCCTCTGGTTTTAGACACATTTTTCAAGCTCTTGACTTAAATAAAAAAATTCAGCTAAAACCAAAATGTTCCTATTACCCTGTTTGTACCTTTATTTTCAAGGGGAAATACCAGCATGTCTCTTCAATAAGCAGGTACACAGTTCATTCCCTCCAAAGCTCTGCAGAACTGTGCACCCAACATATCTGTTGTCCAGTTCTCCTAAAACTTATGTGATCTTGCTTCAAAAGTAAAAAATATTTTTAAGAAATCCACTCATCTGGTATTAGTATTTCTTTGTTCTTATGTTAGAAAGGTGAAAACAGGCCATAATCTGTTTTATCTGCAAAATATATGTGAATCTTCTTTCCAATCTCACTTCCCCTTTCCCTCCCTCCCATCCATACCGCCCCTGCTCCTCCGTAGATTTTTCAGGAATTCATGACCAGGAAAAATTGTTAAAACTTCAGTATCCTAGTTAGGGAAAATGCAGGCAAAACTGTTTCACATAACAGGAGATACTGCTCCTCAGTGCAAACATTGTGACTAGTCAGTTTGAGCAGCCCTTGCATCACTGTTTCTTGCCTGTTGAGAGCGTTACAGCGCCCAGTGGCACATGCTAGGGGTAACAGATACAATTCCACAGAAATCAAGGCTTCATTAGGTCTGTCGCTCAGTTGCTAGATTGGAAGACTAGAGCATAAAGCAGTTTTTCCCATTACAGCACATATCACTGATTCATACAGACTTCAATAATTGTTTCTGGGTTCTCTCCCAATTCATTCCTTACAAACTAAAATTACTTTATCATGTTAGCACCTGGAGATGATGACAAAAGTTGGATTTCCATTGTATTCAATATCCTATATTCAATTCTCTCCCTGCACTAGGTAAGAAAGTTTCTTTACAAAATTTGCTGTAATTTCTGGAGCATGAATGAACAGTCACTTATTTTGTGACATCATCAACAAAACCACTTGATAACAGAAATAAGGGCATTTTTAGAAGCACTTCAGGTATGCATTTATCTAACTCTGCCTAAATCTCACATCATCTTCTGAAAACTACTGCAGTAGCCAGGAGACTACATTCATAGAAACTGTGACTACAGCCCTCAGGTCACAGAGTACTTGCAGCAATGACTCAAATGCTTTTCTGTTATGCCTGCAATCATCAGAGATATCGAAGAGTTGGCACCATTGTCTGTCTGCCACAATACATAACACCACCAGAAGACAGCTCCACCAAACTCCTCCCAATCTCCAAGACCTATGAAAACCTTTGGAAATCAGAACATCCTTCCATACTACACCCACCACATAAATGGTGGGACTGAAACCTAAGTCCTAAGTGCAGTCAGGAAAACATGTTACTACATGGCAGGTTTCAAGACCAAGTATGATCTTTTTATAGTTTGAGCTAGATCTGCCTACAGACTTAAGTTTTCACAGCTTTTCATTCCTGCTTGCCATGTAATGCAAAAAAGACCAAAACCAGATAATTATACAACAGGTTTGTGTCTCAGCAGCAGCAATCACTACTAGCCATGAGAGTGGAGAAAGAATAAAGCTTGGCTTATTTATCCCAGGTCACATCTCTAAAAGTGAGCAAACATTTGTTTTTAAGGCTCTAAACTCAGTAACTAGATTCTGCAATGGAAATTCTATCTGTAAA
The DNA here is from genome assembly GCA_013397275.1 of Burhinus bistriatus. NCBI lineage: Eukaryota > Metazoa > Chordata > Aves > Charadriiformes > Burhinidae > Burhinus > Burhinus bistriatus. The sequence continues at coordinate 181,352 of VYXH01010319.1, forward strand.
TCTCACAGCAAGTTACATACTAAGTATCAGCGCTCAGTCTCATTTGCTGAACACACAGACAGCTCTTCTTTCACACTACAACGACAACAATAACAACAACAAACTTACCTGCAGACACTTGGTGGGGCACTTACAGAGCTGTCTGTGGTTGAAGTAGGAGGTGCAACTGTAGTAGGACAAAGACCTGAATGAGGATCCACAAATCCAGGGGCTGTTGCAGCAGTTTTGGGGAAAGAAGGAGCAGCAAGATTTGGAAGATGTGGTGTAGAGGCTGGAGACAGTGCAGCAGGAGACAGTGAAGGAAGGGATGCTAAACTGGTAGGACTATTTCGTGGTGCAACTGGGGCAGAATGTCTATGGTCCTCTTTATTAATATTGTGGAACACTTCACCTAAATTGGGAAAAAAAGAAACCACTTACAACTAAAAAGAATTAGTAAGTCTCTATTAACTACCCAAACAATCATGCAAAGTGCTGGATGTTCTCAGCTTCTGTAAAAACGGAGTAGTATTTCAACACCTTTCTATTCAGTCCCAAACTCTAACATCAAGGTCTTTACCAAGTTCTTTAATCCAGGAGTACAAAGACTACAACTCAAGAGTAGTAAGAACAGCAATTAACAAAAACCATCAAGATACATATTATTAAAATAAATGCATATAAATCTTTATGGCTAGCTAAATGTACTTGAGTCAGTTACTAAGCTGTGTGTGCATTACAAATCCTTACCTATCGATGAAGGTCTCTTGGATGATACTTTGAATTGGTTGCTGCTTGACTGCACTGTAGTTGCTGTGCAGGAGACAGAAGAAGTGGCAGAAGAGGTTGCCATGACAACTTTATTAGCTTCCATAAAGGCATCCTGGAAATTGTACAGACATTTCTTCTTTGCAGCATTTTTTTTCTCTTTGCTGTCAGTAACTGCTGTTGCTTCATTGCTAGATGTAGTAGGAAGTGCTTCGGGTCTTATTTCTGAGAGTGCTGGTGCTAATATATCACTCCCTTCAATTGAAAGACACATAGTAATTCAAAATCACAGAATTGTCTTTATGACACTTAGAATTAAACATTCAATAATTTAGATGCAGACAAGCAAGGATATATTGTTAGTGTTGGCTTGGTAGGATTAGTGAAGTGATGCTACTTTCCCCCTCTCTCCTCCTCAAAATAATATAGCTGTAACAAAAAAAGCGCTAAGAAGTCTCAGAGCAGAAGTCAAAAACTTTAAAGTTAAAATTGTAAGAACACTACTAAATGTGTGTTATCAAGTAGTAAAGAAGCCACCTTTATCCATTTATTATTTAAAAACTAAAATCCAATGCCATTTTACATGTTAAGTATATAAGCTTCAATATCTGAAGTCCAGGTTAGCCATGCAACAGTTATAAGCAGGAACAACATATCCTTCTATCAGCATAACATTGTAAATCTTATCTTTACTTATTGGTAATTCCAGATAACTACAGTGACACCTTTGTGACAGACCTTCCACACAAGCTTGCCTTTAACCATCTCTTGGAACAGCTACCCATAACTACATTTGTAAATGCATGAGCTATGCTACTGGAGAAGTTTTCTGGAGGTTTTTAATGCCTTTCCTTTTAAATATCACTGCAGTAGCTTGACACAAGTTAGTAGCAGATCAGTCTGAAAAAAGAGCCAACACGTAAAACCAAGCTTCCTTTTTCATACAGGTCAAATAAAATAAAAAAGGTATTTTAATATTTGCTATGATGTGAACGGAAAGACATCTATACACATATGTTCTTGTTTCTTTTCTATTCTCTTTCACTTTAACCATTGGTATTTGCAAAGGCTTCCTGGCTTAAACTAATCTATTGCTTGATTTATGCCTGTCTTTTTCAACAACAACGCAGTTATCTCTGTGCATTATAAGAAGTAGTAAGATGTAGTACCACGTTACCAGTGCTCTTACGACCCTGTAGAAAAAGAGCAGGCCTTTGTGGCAGAAGACCAAAAGTTATTTAAGTTTCCCCTTCATTCTCATTTCTATGCAACCCTAAACTTCTGAAGACAAAATTACCTCTACAATGACAATAGGTGAAAAATAGCATGCTATTCTTTTGCCTTTAGCATCCTCTCCCCAATACATAAGAATTTATTTTTCAATTTTCAGCCCCACTGGAGTAGAAATAGCAGCAAACCTCTCCCAGAATCCTGTCTTATAAAACCATGATGATGAAACCTACCATTCCCGGAAAAAAGTGCCACGCTCAATTTCAAAACGTAAGGCTTTTAACTAGTCATTGTGAAGTAGTAACAAACCCTCACCAGGAATTGTATCAGGCAAAAATGTAGCAGGATTCCAGTTTTTGTCATTCATCATCTCTGATCCCCAAAGACTTATAAATTTAGAGCTATTCCAATCTGGAGTGCTCCCAAAGCAGCTTGGATAAATATGATCTTGGAGAGATGCATTGAATACTTGATGTTTGTTTGTATGATTCTGAACTGGAGCTGGTGGTAATGCCTACAAAAATAAAGAGTATTTTCCTCATTAATATTCTGTTTGCTTACACAGTCACTCCAACAGCAATATTCAAATCACAGTGTTTCAATTGTGAAAGGCATTATAAAAAGCGTAATAAACAGTATTTCCCAGAATGACAAGCCGACTGGTTTGTTGATTTTAATGCAGATAATATATTACACAGATTGTATGTATATATTTTATAATCACAAACATTGCTTTTAGATTCAGCTAACCAATGAATACAAAAAAGCATTCTCCAAAAATACTTGGGTTAATACATATTGGTAGGCCCTCATTTTTAATTAAAAACAGTATTCGTATGAACATAGAACTTGTTAGGAATTATTACCTTTCAAAGCCCAAGCTGCCAAAACCAATCCTCTGTGACATGATAATCATTACCACATAAGACAATTGTGATAAAGGGATTACAAAGGGATTGAAAATGAGCGCAGTAAAAAAATAAAACACTTATTATTTGGAAACACAAATTTAAAGTTGATTATATACTACTGCTTTTTTCATCTCCAAGTAGTAACAGGTTCCTGACTTAAAACTTAACAGGCAAGGAATACACCCTTTTATTCTAAGAAGCAATTGCAGGGGGGAGAAGAGGGGAAGGAACACACACTTTTTCTTGTTTTATAGAGGTAAGTTGTTCTGGTTTGCCCCATTTCTTCTAGCTGAAATTGTTTACTCACTTTCTAAAAGTAACTTTCTTCCAGAGACCTTGTGTAATGCAAGCATTATGTTCAATTATTGTTACCTTTAAAAAAAAAAACAAGGAAAGTGATTTTGTCCTACTCTTGCACTACATTTGATGCCATGAAAAGCTACACAGAAGTAGACGTAGATATTAAAAACATCAGCTGAGTCCAATAACATTTCTGACATGAAAGTCTAAACAGCCATGGCCAAGCAAGCTACTTATATACCTGGTCTCCTATTTCCATACAGAGGGATTTTCGTTATCTGACTAATGGTGAAGGTGAGAGGGGCTGGAATACTGGAATATCCTGCACAAAAGAAAACTCGTACACATGGGTACAAAGAAACACTTTACAGGGCAGTACAGCCCATCCATGATGAACCAAGCCTGATCCAGCAGGACTTACTAGCTCTTTCACTACCAGCTCTGATGATTTCAGCTGACTCTTCAAAGGCAAAAGCTCCCTAAAGCTTCAGCTTCCACATATGTCTTTTTAGCTCTAGCACAACACAAATACATGGAGCCCAGCTGGATCAGGTGCTGTGCCAGAGCTAATAGATCTGGCCTGCATTACAAAGCCACTTGGTGCTAGCAGCCTGCTACTCTGCATGGGGCTTCTGGTGCAGCCTTGATGGTGCGCTGCAGATGTTCCACTACACAAAGGTCTTCTGAAAGGAAAGACCCAAAAGAAATAAGACCTGAAAGAAATTAGGGATGGGAGCTTGAGTAGACTGCTATAAGGGATGTAAAAAGAGCTCTGGAAGGATGGCAGAAGGTGGGGTACAATAATTAGAGATTCCAGAAGAGCAGCACTGGGCTGTTGAGAAATGGCAGGCTGGCACACTGCAGTTAAGGAACTGGTGGCACTGCAACAAAGATAAGGAAGGGACACTGATACGTCAGGAAAAAGCAAAGTGGATGTTAACTATGGTAAGAGCGAGTAATAGTCATCTTAGTAAACTAGTCTACTCTCCTTGCAACCACAGGATCACAGGACCAGATGAAAGGGAGATAACAGGAATATGTACCTAACGAAAACGGCTTTGCCCCTTTCAGCAGGGCCCGCAGTTCGACTGACTTAAGTACTATGTGAAACAACACCACATTAATAGTTAATTCTTGCTTTTAATTCATACTTCTGAAAAGCAGTCACCTGGTCCAAATCCTTGTTCCAAATCTTTCTCTTGCTTATTACTTACAAGTTTGGGGTCAAAAGAATTTTGCAGAACATGAAAAAGCAAGTTCTCTCAAAGCACAAAACCACTTAAAAATGCCTCAATTCTTTCTCTCAATAAAACCCCAAGTTAAGTCATTCATATTTTGAACTAGAAACCTCAGGATATTATTGCCAAAATAGAATATTAAGTTTTGACCTTCAATACATAGGAAATGAAGATTTAATTAGTCCTATCATACTGACTAAAGTTCCATTACTGTTTCCATCACTGAAGACTCATTTGACTCCACATTCTTTCTAATAACAGTAAGGAAATTACCAGTCTTCCTGACAAAAGCCACCCTTAGCCCTGCTGTAGGAACCTTCCACCAGTTCTGAACCTGTCCTGTTCCCTATCACTCACTACTGCCTCCAAAAGGACTACTATAAACAGACCACAATGTAAAGCAACTTTCATGGTTTCATTGATACTCAGTCATGCTGGTTTATACAGGTGTACAGTATTGTTCCTGGGACCAGGATGCATTCATCTCCTTTGTCAGGCTTACCTTATTGTGTGTAAAGGGAGAAGCTGTATACAAGGTAGGATGGATAAGTGGACGAGGCAGATGAGGAATTGTATGCAATGGTATATGTCCATGGATGTGAGGATAAAGATGAAGTGCAGGATGTGCAGGTTTTTCAGGATTCATAAACTGGTGGCCAGCAGGCAGGCGTCCAGTTGCAAGTGCGGAGGCTGTTAGACCTGAGGCTTCTTGTTTACAAACATGACATTCACAAGCATTTGGACCTTGGTCAGCCTGTAAGAAAAAAAAAAATACATTTTTCAACCTACTACAATAAAATCTGGTATTTTCCCCATCCTTTTCTTCTTAGTAATTATTTATATATATATATCAATTAATATTTTCAGAGCATCCACAGAAGTCTGTCATCTAATACCAACGGAAAAACCTTGTAGTGAAGTGAAAGCACTAGTGAAGGATCTTTATCTTAGTTAAGAAAAGATGCCTCCAAAACTGACAGCATTTCAAACTACACAGATTCTTAATGTCCACTATCAGGGAAAAGTGAGATACCGATACAGATAATCAAGAACAGACAGGAATAAGAACCCTGACAGCTTTTGATCATTGCTAAGCAATTAATTACCCCACTATAAAAAAATAAATAAATCTGCATTAGGCAGAGCACTGCTAGCATGTCAAGGGAGATGATCCTTCCCCTCTGCTCAGCACTGGTGAGATATCTGGAGTGCTGGGTCCAGTGCTGGGCTTCCCCACTAAGAGACATCGGCATACTGGAGTGAGTCCAGTGAATGACCACGAAGACGAGTTAGACCTTGGAGCCTCTGTCATACAAGGAGAGGCTGAGAGAGCTGGGACTGTACAGCCTCAAGAGAGAAGACTCAGGGGGATCTTATCAGTGTGTTCCCTGATGGGGAAGAAGAGAGTAAAGAGGACAGAGCTAGACTCCTCTCAGTGGTATTCCATGAAAAGACAAGAGGAAATGGGCACAGACTGAAATACAGGAACTCCACTCAAGCTTAAGGCATTTATTTGTGAGAGTGGCTGAACACTGGAACATGTTACTCATAGCAGTTCAGGAGCTGCCATCCTTGGTGATACTCAAAACCCACTTGGACAGAGTGCTGAGCAACCTTCTCCAGATGACCTTGCTTTGAGCAGGAGGGCTGGACTAGATTATCTGCAGATGTCCTTCCAAACTCAACTATTCTGTGATTGAGTGAAGCAGACATTTCTCACGAAAAATTTCATAATCACAGCCGCCATGAGAAATCCACACCTTATTAGAACCTTTTAATGATCTCAATATATCATTAGCCTCTGCTGCCTCAAAAGGATTCAAGACTTTGGAAGAAAAGCAGCCCATGAAAGAGCTGCTCTATTTCCCTCTCTCAGCTCAGTACTTTTTCCTGCCACTGCCATTTCACTGGAAGACAATTTTACCAGAAGCAATACCAGGAACACTTCCCAATTGCTATTTCTTCCCAGCAATGTGGCAGTATGCATTTTTTCATAAAGTAACATCAGCTAACTTAGTTTTCTAGAAAAGAATTGACAGGTGGTATTCTTCTTCAATATGCCTTCCTCTCAGAAACAAATAACTCTTCATTATGACTTAAAAGCCTTACAGCCTTTGACACAAGGTATATTTTAACAAAGATTTCATAAACGAAAATACAATGATTTAATTAATTAGGTGTATAGAGAGGAAAAAATAACTTTCCCACAAAAAAATTAGTATTATCAAGAAACCAGTACTAATCTATTCACAGATGAAAAAAGAAAAAAGATGTCAAACACTACAATGAGATTCAAAATCCAATTCTGACCAACCTTTGGGTACTGAGCATGCAAAGAAATCCAAAAAGGAATAAAGATACAGAGTAAATAAGCAACCCCAACAGATAATGACAAAAAAAAAAAATCTCAAATGCAGAAGACCTGTACCAGTGATATCAATCACTTGAATGCAGTGTTACCAGGTAGATACCCAGCTCTGATTAGAAAAATCAGGCTAAAAAAAGTAATCAAGAGTTCCTCGGAATAATTCTGAGAAAATTATTTTTCATCAAAGAAAACAAAAAAGAGAAAGGTTAAATCCACCTTTTTATCCTGCATATTAGTTTGCTTCCCTAAGGCAAGTAGATTTACGTAATCTCATTTGATTTTCCACAACAAATGCTGAATCTGTTAACCAGTTTCAAACTAGTTGGACAGAGGTCTCAGGTTATACAAGTGCTATGATGTTGGTCAGCCATACACAGAAAAAAAATTTCTCAACATACTTGTTGAAAGAAAAGTTGTAACTTAATACTCTTAACACATGAGAAAATACTTCTAGTGGAAGGCCTTACAAACATCCTAACCACAGGGCAACATCTAATGGGAGTTCCCACCTGGCTATCATCTAAGGTCTCAAAGATGCCCTCTCTGATGCAGACTCTTTTGTACAATAAGAAATAAAAGTGACTGATATGTTCTCTCTTCACACAACGAGCCCATGTTGTAGCTGCAGGGTAATTCAGATGAAAAACCACACAGTCACAAAGACAAGTCCATTGGATGGTTTGCTTTGGTGCTCAGCTGTTAAACCAAACACCACTACTTGCTGAGCAGATACTCTAGGCATGGCTGTCTGGATGGTTTGGCGACCTTACAGTAAAGAGTTTAATAATCTTAAACCATTAAAAAAAATTCAAAAAATAAAATCAAACATCCCAAGACCCATGCCGTAAGTCATGCAGTGGATTTAACTGCACAGGGTTTCAACAGGGAAAGTTAGTTAGACAGAATATTAAGAAGTACCTAAGTACTTGCATCATCCCCCCCGCCCCGATTAATTTCAAATAACTTAACATTATTGTTTAAGAAAGACCAAGCTCAAATTTCCAAGCAGAAATGCTTCTTGGTTTCTATTTCTCATTCATACAGGCAGGAATAAGTTTTTTCCCCTTTTACTGAAGCCACCTTCAATATAACTAACATATCTGGTTCTGACTAAAGGAAGTATCAGTCATAACAACATAAAATTAGCTGAAAAATATTATAGGTATCATATCTACCTACTGATAACTTAATATATTAAAAGTTAAGTATTTAATTGAGGATGTAAATGTATTATTATTCGAGTAGCCACATTTCAAAAATCAATTTTCTAAGAGGGTTGCTTTTCGATCACTATACCTGCTGACTGGGGTAAGAAGGTGGAGGACTATCCATTTTTGCTTCATCTTTCCTTAATGCTCTTTTTCCTAGAGACATTTCCTCCTTTTGAGTCCCTGGTGGTTCACCACTGCTCTCCCCATCTGCTTCTTCATCATCTGCTTCTGAGGAACTGCTGCTAGTACTGCTCACCTGAGGAGACTGGACAACATGAACTCATTAACACAGAGGTGAAGGAGAGGCCTTTCTCCAGCAAGCATATCCAACTGCCAGAAAAAGATATGACACTAAATGCTGTACCTCATCTTTCAATGCCATGTTTTCACCTCCACCATTTAGCTCATTGTGAATCCCATTCATGTTGGCTACCACCTCTGCATCGTCGTAATTATTCAGTGGGTAGATATCAGCAAATTTTGCTGATAATGGTGCAACATCTTCATCATCACTACCACTGAGGGGAAAAGAGGCTCAGATAAATCACAGTGCTTGGTAACCTCTGTTATTGTGAAAGCAGGTATACATCACTTCTATAAATTTTCCAATTACGAGTCAAAGGATTGTCTTCCAAGTTGTTTAACCAAACTTTTTTTTTTGAAGCAAGTAAAAACAAGCAACCTGCCATATAATCCTACTGAATACAGTAGTTGCATGCCTGAATGACAGCCTGTATCGAAAAGAAGATTCTCTTCTATTTCTGTGTAAAATATTTTTCCACCACTGTTTTCTGACCAAGAATCTATCAAATTAATAACGGTAGGATATGGATGACCTTTAATTTGATGAAAAAAAGCCTTATGCCAATGATTTCCTTTACAGAAAGTGTGAAGTGGAAAAAAATACAACATAAATTTCAAGTTTCTCCATACATTAAATGTCAAACCAGTAAGTAGGGAACATTGAACACATCGCAATAACTCTCAAATTTCTCAATAGCAATTAGTTCCTAGACAACCCCACATCTACGTGCTTTTCAGAATCTGCTCTAAAATACTTAATGGAAATTTTTTCCACACAGATAACTAGTAAGAGAACATGCATGTTTAATTACCCGCTCCAGGGAAGTGTTGCAAAGATTGGTTACTTCATGTTTCTACAGCAATCCAGAGCTCTTAAAAGAGCTCTTAAACTGCGCACTTTATCTTTTTGCAGTCCATGAGATACTGCGCCAAAATTTAATTACACGATGGCACCATTAGGCATATTTCAAACGTGCAACAAGGAAATAAAACATAGCAGATATTATGAGACATAAAATGGCCCTTCCCCAAGGAGCAGTGGTATTTCCCTAAAAATAGGCTTCTTACAGTAAATAATACCCAGATTCAACTGAAGGAGCTTCTGAAGAGACAAACTGAACAATTTTGGACATTTCAGCACCAAAACTAATGAGAGTTTACAGGAATTCCAAACCACACATTTAAGAATATGTAGCTAAACATACTGCCACATAACTTTTTCAAGTGCCTCCCAAATGGGTTCTGAAACTAAAGTCCTGTTGTGGAAGATTAAACTGTTGATGGTAGTAAATGCAAAGATAAACGTTTAAAGGAAATTGAACTTAGTGAAGTGATATTAATCAGAAACATCCCACATATCTGCACTGTCCTCATTCATAACACCATATTAACACAGAATGCTAACGACAATTCCCTTGACTGTAGTGATAACAGGTATTTCATTAGTGTTCCCACCAGTACTGAAGCTGGGTCTTTTTAAATATTCCTTTAGAATATTACGTGACAGAGGAGACTGCTGGTTAGCTCTACCCTAACCACGTACAGAAGCCGGCCTACCAAGCAGTTTTAACACTTCAGAATTACAGATGGAGCAGAAGTCTACCATTGTGATCCAAATTTAAAAAAAATTAAAAAAAAAAGGTGGCAGATACTTCTGACAGGGACAAAAATTTTTGATGCAAGACTCGAGTTAACACAACTTCAACAATCCTAAAAGCCTCCTAATAAAGGCTTTTTTGGAACTAAACTGATTCATATGAAATGGCCATCCCTCAAAGAAAAGATCACCAGTTCCCTTGCTCAGTCTAAGAAAATGTCACATTTTAAAACAGTGCTCTAAAGTAGATCAGTATTGGGTGTCCTTGTAATCTCAAAGCAGGAAAGTACATAGAACACACTTCCAGCAATACTGTTAAGTCAACATCTTCAGAAATTTTTAAGAACCTTACAGGATATTTTTTTTTTTAACGTTTGCACAATATATAGCACTGGAATTGTGGTCTGCTGAATACAGTACCAGTATTAAATAATTTTCTGAGAGAAAACTAGCATTACATAATGCTAGTCAGCCAATGCAACGTGCCTGCTTAAGTTCAACTCACTACAAAATCTTAAAACAGAAAAAAGAACTTACAAAGTTGGTGCAGAACCATTATCTGCGAGGATGAGTCTGGGATGTTGCTGAATTGTAATAGGCGAGCTGGAACCTGATCCTGAACTTGCTGAAGACATACTAGGTGGGCGGATCTCAGATAGATAATCCGGAGCAGAATCAATTTGTAGTGGTAACTGGTTAATGTGGATATCATCCGTTATAGGAGAATCCATGATGCCACATGTTAAAATGTGCGAAAGGCTGCAGTCATCACAAGTACATCTGTTCAAGAATTAAGATTACAGATTTTTATGACCTTGTTTAACTAGCATTTGTTTAAAGTAACCACAATCTTTGTTCAAAAGTAACCACAATCTTTGTTCAAATAATGTATTTCTTTTTTCCTCGAACAAGAAATTAATGATTTACTATGATTTCATATTAAAAACATCAGCTCACCTTCTTCTATAATTACAGTTGGGACAGTCAGGCATGCTCAAACGTGATGACAGCATGTGTCTCATTGTGTCTGTGAAGTTGTTCTCCCCAGCTAGAGCTTTCTTGTTATTAAGCTGAAGTAAATTATAAAGGCAGTGTTTTAGTAGTGCAAGTCTTTCCACTAAAATTCAATGGCACGTCATGATTAACAAATTACATAATCAAAAAGGGATTTAGGGCCAAACATTTTAAAAGAAGCATTCAGAATAGTTTAATGAAGGTGGTGTTTTGATCATGAGTGAAAAAAGGAAGAAGTTCAAGGTTACAAACAAGAAATATTTGGCACTGAAACTCTTCAAAGAAAGTACGTTTTACTTTGAAATAGTAAACTGGCCAAGACCATCTCCTTGACTTATTTATATGTGCATCTTGCATGGTATTTCTGCTGAAGCACTCTGAACTTGAGTAGTTCTTGTCTTGTTTCATGGTATGCACAAAAGGACACTGCTGACAAATGGAGAAAGAATGCAAACTCACCCTTAGCTTGCAAAAAAGAATTAGGACTAATTCTGTAGCCACAATGGGATAGATTCAAGGTATGAAGTAGCTACCCAAAACAGGACTTGACTGCATTAGTGAAAAAAACACAATCCAAGTAACCTCCACCTGGCAAAGGCCTAATCCTGAAAGCACCTAATTTCATTAGATACCTACAAACCTTAGGTTAAACAAGGATGTGCCTAAGCTGCTACTTCTGTAGATGCCCAGACCTGATCCTTACCTAAGCAGCCATGGGTTTACAGCTCACTTAAGCCCAATTAGGATTAAGGAAAAAGAGGATTCTTCCTCAAGTCCTCTGAGGAGCCCTGTACACCAGATGTTCTAAAGACATGGTTAACACAGGCTTATGTTCCTTATAGGAAAAAGTACTTACTGATGACTGCTTTGAGACATTGCCAATTTAAGCTTAAGTTTATTAAATTGTACTGTCATACTCTCTCTTTCTCTGGCTCATGACTAACATTTCTTTCTGCATAGTGATATAGGAATGGAGATGTTCCCTGTCCAGTCTTGACTCTGCCGAGTCACACTGCACTCTTACTGAAAGCATGATACATACTTGAACACTTCTAGGCTGCAGAACAGAGTACTGTGTCTTAAACAGCAGATAGTTTTATAATAAGGTAGGAACTTCTACTGGCCCTTCTCTGGCTACAGCTTAAAAAGAGCAGATAGTTCTGCTCAGCCTTTTCCCCGCAAAAGGAAAGGGGGAGCCATCGCCAGAGTCGTAACAGATGTAATCATCTGCCCTGCTCCCATGGTTCACACTCCCCAGCTCTGCACACACAAGGGAATTTGTTAAACTCTTGAACACAACATTCCCTATCACGTACATCAAGGCAGCTCCACGCTCAATGTAGTGGCTGTTTTGGATCCCACTCTAAGGCATCAAAAAATCCCCTTTTACTGTATAAAGAATTTTAAAACCTGGTATGCAATCCTAAGACTATGGTGCTTACATTTTTACCTTGTAGTAACTCAGACTACATACTATTACATACTCCTTTTTGGATCTTGCTTTTCTGTATTTTAGCTGACGAAATTTCATGCCTGCCATAGTTGCAGGATTAGATCACATAGAACTAGTACAATACACTACACTCATATGTTTACATCTTAAAAGTATACATGAAGCATTAGTATAACTTAGTATGGTATTAAAAAAAAATCCTACCTGCTCTTCAATAAAACGCCTCTGTTTAAAAAATTCCCAGTCTTCCTTTAGCATGCGTTGTTTTGTTTTCATTGCCATCTAAAACAGAATTTAAGGAAAACTCATTGATTTAATAATAGAAAACCTATGCTGTTGTCAATTGGTCTATCAGTTTTATTAAACCTAGCTTGTCTATACTATTTCGAAAGTACTTACATACTTAGTCAATATGAAGTGTATTTTATTTGCTAATCATTTAATTTGAATCATTTAAACATAAGATTTTAACTTTGTTTACACTATTTTTCAGATTTTTCCACTGTTATTCCTTATGTTAACATTTCTTTTCATTAAATGTTGTAATAGCATTTTCAATAAAATGTGACTGGCATTAAATCCTCAACATCTCAGATCCACTAAAATCCACTAAAGTCTAGAGATACAGGACTTTCGACAAGGCTTCAACACAGGCTCAGGTGCAAACTCTGATGTACCACATGTGGAACTAACCACCCAAAGAGTAAAAAAAAATTAGAAAAGTAAACAAAATTAAGTAATGACCTAGACTAACACTATTTGCCACTTTTATTCCTCATTGTATTTTGTGCTCATGATCTAAGGCTGGAAAAATATTTTATAATTACTCGTCCCTGAATCACATCACCGTAAATGCACATAGAGCCTGTAACGTTCTGTACGCAAATGATATTTTTCTGACTTAGGAAATAAATTCGCTCTGACAGAATGCAAAAGCTTCCATGAATTTTACTATAGCAAAATGCAAGAACAAAGCTTCTCCTGTTGTACCTTACAGCATTTTAAGAGCACTACTTCATCAGTGAGGAAAAACAACCATCTAGGTTATCTTTTACAGTTGTTTTTTTCTTTTACCTAATTCATACAAGAAAATCTACCACCTTATAGAATATAACAAATTGCTTCATAAAAATATGTTAGTGAACCAAAGTCCAAGAGATTATACCACTAGTCATCTTTTCCTTTTTTCTTCAAAAGCATGCCTCCAGAAACTTATACTTGATCAGAAGTTTAATGTTTTACTATTAACCTAAGTGCATTATTGCTATTATCATTATTTAATTCTAAGCTGGGGATCTGAAACGGTATTAAGAGGTAAAGTTTTGCCTAATGGATTCCTGAAACTATCAGCAGCATGTAATTCTAATTACTACTGTGGATTCTGATTTCCCCTGCTCCAGTGAGGTTAAATTAAGACCAAAAAATGAGTTTATCATTTGCATGTGTTTTTTTTTTTTAAAAAATAGCATGCTCAAAATATTCTTGAACCATTGTTAACATTTCTTAAGACACACTGAAAGGTACTGCACAGTCTGCAGCCAAGAACATTGGAAATTTCATCCTGGCTGTACTACCAGCTTCAGAGCACCCTTGAGCTATATTTAAACATGGCAACACTCACTGGTTTAGGTGTCCTGCCACCTACCTGAATCCTCACCATCAAAGACAGGCACCTACATTCACCATACATTATAAGAGAAGACTTTAATGCCAAAGAATGACGTTTAAAACAGCCAGTGCATTAACTGGGAGCTGCCTGCTCAAGCTTGCCAAGAAACTGTCAAAGAAAACAGCATGGTTTAAGTCTTGGTACTTTTGAGTATTAATGGGAACAGGGGATGAAACTAAAGTTTTCCTACTTCCAACTTCGCAGCCTTTCCAATACCCCATGTCTGCAAGTATCTTAAGTTATTAATTCCAGAAATAATAGGAAATCACTTCTCTCCCCTCTTACTTTTCCCCAATGAATACTTATTTCAGCAGAGCAAAGCAGCTGCAATACAAACCATACGATTCATGCCCAAGAATTCTGCTAAGGAGTGGGAGATAAATGCAAATGCCATCTGAAGGAAAAAAAATTTACACTGCAGTCTTGCACATCTGCAATGAATATACTACCACTGCTGCCCAATGGAGGAGAGGCACCCATTACCACCCTCGTCCTTCCTCCGTGTCTATTTGAAGCTAAAAAGTATTTGAGATTCATCAGACAAGACACGGTAAAGTGAGACAGGCAGCTGAAAAAGTATTTTTCCTTTCTGAAATAAATTTAAGTATGAAACAAGTGTGAATCTAATGTATTTTCCTCATCTGTTTCACTAGAAATAATAAAAATAATTACTCTTATCACAAACTCTCAGCACTCAAAAATAGTGTTTCAATTATTTATACAGCTGCCATAAAGACAAAAACCAATTATGCACATAAAATACTGTTTTTTCTATTAAGTTGACCAGGACTGTTAAATAAAAAAAATAAAAAATAAAAACCCAAACACCACACATGCACATGGAGAGGTAAGCAAGAAGCTCTCCCTGGGCTCTTGTGGAACTGGTCAAAGGCACTCCCGTATTCCTTTCTTCTGCAGGAGCCAGAAGTTTAAAAAAAAAACAAAAAAAACCCAAAAAACCCAAACAAACAAATAAAACAAACAAAAAACAACAACAAAAACACCCACACCAATCACAAGCACCACCACACAAAAAACCAAAACCCACTTTCACACAAAGTACATATGACCATCTAACCATTAGTTATGGGAATGATCCAGATATATTTAGGACCTCCTGAGTTAAATGTAGTTTAAATTTGGTAAAAACACAGGATCTGGAGGTACAGGCTGCATACATTTAAACTCTCCTGTATTCCAGATACCCTAAACATGTTCCTCAGATTTTAACATGTGATGAACACAGGTGCTGATATGAATGAATCCTTATTCTAAGTTTTATTACAGCATACACACATGGTATAGCAGTGTATTAAGTTACACGTCTTGTCTTACATGTTACATGACACAGCTGTCTTAGACAGTATTTTAAAAGAAAGTAGTATTTGTATTGCTTGCAAGAGCTATTCACTTCTTTCCCCAAGAACAAGTAATATAAATTACCATAGTGGAGGGTTTATTAATTATCTCTGCTGATGCCCTGTCTAAAAGTTCTCCTCTGATGGTCTGTGTTCTAACCTTTGATACATTAGCAATAAAACCTCACTATTTTGTTAAGTCAAGAGGTGGCAAATAATGAACATGCATTCACTGTTAAGATCTACTGTTTCCATAGTAGCCAGGCTTTCTGATTTCTACCTTGTTGACAAAAATATCACTGCAAATTCAGGTCAGTTGGTCATACTGAATGATGTAATTTTGATCACCAGCATGGGGTTTAAGGCACGATTGTGAAAATATTTTTTCTACATATAAATAACAATATCGATATCTCCTTTAAAATTTGATGGTTTAAGTTCTAGAATTTTTTTCCCTACACACCCCCATTGCAGGGTTTTTTTGGTCATTAGGAAATAAGAAATCATCATATTAAGTTTCCCCAAATGGGAGAAGAGTTTCTGTTTGCATCAGGATACAGGCTTCACTGAGCAAACAAAAAAAATTCTGAAAGACAGTACTTGTGGCAGCTGCGTGGTCACTTGATACAGAGAAATACAGAAAAATCAGTTAAGAGTTGATTTTGAAGGGGTGCAGATCAACCAGTCAGAAGCCTGATATGAATGCAACTCTACAGAGATTCCACCTTTGGGGAAAAAAGCAAAAGATGAGAGGTGAACTGGGCTCCCTTTCTTACTGGTGAGGTAGTATCAGACAGCCACAACACAGCCACCCTAACGTCATAGGGAAAATGACATCTAGTAGGACAAAATGCGAGATGATGAAATTTTACTGAGCTGCCATCAAATATTTAGGTGCACAAAAGCAGCCAGACCAAGAGAAAACGTCGTAACTGATAGCTCACAGATGCAGACCCCAAATATAGAACAATCTCTAAAAATAAAATTAGTTATGTCCTGTCTCCATATTGAAGGTACTGGAATTAGTGGTGAAAGTTCACTTAAATCTTCATCACAGGGAATAGCCTCTGAAGGACATTTACAGTGTCCTATAAGACTTTAAAATATGCTTGTTATCTATAGGAGTAACACAGCATTACTAAATCTCAAATTGGACCTCCATATTCCTAATGCTCATAAAACTTCAAAATACAAGAAAAGTTCTAAAAAATTCTGCATCTTCAATTATTTCAAGACACATTCTTTCTTCTAGTATACTTAAGATTGAACTAAACAGTATTCAAAGCCTTATCCTGAGGTGTTTTTAAAAAATTCAAGTTCTTTGAACGTGAAACAAAAAGCACATGAGCCATTTTGGGAGAGTATAAACAACTACTTGCAAAATAAACAGCTATTTTTCCAAAAATTAAGCTCTTGACAATGTAGGAGTCAGCACAACGTGATTATTTTCTGAAACATAGCACAAACTCAGAAGAATCAGCTGTCTGAACATATACTTAATTAAAAAAGGATAACTTTAAAATTGTCAAATATTTATGTAGTGAGACTCTGGAGTTCTGACTTTGACAGCTGCACAAAGGTCATCATCACACTATACAACATGCAATACTTGTTCAAAGTAATCTCTTCTTCTGAATTTTATTTAGTGCAATTATTATTTTGGAAGCTTAGGGGTTTTTGTGGGGTGAGATTTTTGTTTCCTTTTCCTAGTGACATCTACAAAACAGTTTCAGATTACTGTGCTATGGGTAACTTACAGGCTAAAATCATTCAAAAATGTTCAAAGACTATTTCTAAACAATGGCACAACAATCTGTTTCAACAATTTGAAGATGTTCCTGCACAATCACTATTACGTATGGGCATATTACTGTTCTTTTCTATTCTGAAAGACTGACATCAATGAAAAAAGCTACATTTTGTCATTTCAAAGCTCTGGATAAAAACAGCAAAGAAACTCTTCACAAGAGGCACAGCCTTGCATGGGCTGCTCCCTGCATAATCAGTCTTGAGACTGTTCACATGATTCTTACCTGTTCATCAACATAATCATCTATTCTTTTCTGGCATTCAAGCCACGCTTCAGCAACTTGACCCATTTCCTGTTCCAGCTGATGATACCTTTGTAGCAAGGTACTATACATATCTTCACTACAGGAATCGTGTGTTGTTCCAAGCCTAGAAGTTCAAATAGCACTTGTTATAGAAGAGACATTTCACTGAAAAATCATGCTTTTAAGTTCTGCCAGCCAAAAAACCTGTTGAAGTGCAATTATTGATACACCTAGGCCCACATAGCTGCTTGTATCTCAAAATTGAGTATTTTCAGTTGTTTAGTTTTTTGGTTTTTTTTTAAAATCCAACAACTGCTTGTTTCAATGTTCTGTAACCAACAATAGCAAGAATGTGGGAAGTGCAACATTTCTAGAGCCTCTTGCCCACGAGCAACCAGATGTCAAACCTACTGAGCTGTATTCGTTCAAATTTTGTTGCTTGATATATTTATCCTTCCAAATTCTATGGGCTAAATATACACGTTGACTACTTACTGTAGCGCTATATAGTAAAAAATAAAGCCAGAAGCTTGTTCATCAGAACTCTCATGATCAATGCTAAAAAGATTACTAGACAAGCTGGGAGTTTCAGCTCGGAAAAGTGCTGTAGAATGAGGCAAGTGAGATAATTTGGTTGCATGCAGTTATCTAGTATCACTTGAGCGGCATCAAGTTCAAAATACAGACACAGTCATCAGTGAATGGCAAGAGCCCTGTAAACAGGGGACAGTTTTACTTTCCTTTCTACTATCACATTTTTGTACAGCAAATCCTTTAAAATCAATTAGAGTGCATCACCACAATGATTCTTAAGTAAATACGCAAACTCCCAAAATCTTGAACTTCAGAAATAAATAAAAAGACAAAATTCTATTCGATAATGTGTGTTTAAAGCACACTGAATTGTAATGACCTGTAAATTGACACAAATAAACTGAAGCTTTTCAACATTTCTCCTACTCAGTAATTAAGGGGAAACTGGTTGGTAGTTAGGCACAGAGATTGTGTATTGAGTCAAAGCTACTACCAAAACCAAAATTCAAGCATCTCAAAACTTGACATTTAAGCCTAATTACAACATTTCAGGGAGGTTTGTAATAGATTGCCATTGCAACAGGATGCTAACCCAACCAAAGAACTATACAGTCCTGCCTACTATCTGGCAATGAACTGAGTCCTTAATTTTAACATGGCAATTAAGTATAATAAAGTGCTGAGCAAACAGATAACTCAGAATTAAGTTACAGCTGTTAGCGTTACTTTGCCAATAAATTCAAGTTTGTTTTATTTTGTTGTTTTTGCTGAGAACCTGCAACAACCACTTTAGAAGGCTGCATAAGTAATTCTGCGCATGACAAACTTGGAAAGTCCTTGCTTGGTAGAGTACTAAAAGCAGTTAAAAGGATACAGTGACTTCAGGAAACAACACTTCCTCACTATCAGTGCAAATTCTGTCAATTCCTGTTACTAGGATCAGAGTTTACTACTCTTCTTGAAGTCTGTGTTTCTGGTATTATGCAATTATGTGAAATTCTGATCCTTCTGTACAGAAGTCAAGAATTTATTCTTATAACTGCTGCTGAGCAGTACTATTCTTTCAAACATTAGTTGTGCACAAAATCTTTTTTAAATACACTCTCACGTTAGAAGCTAAAGAACCCAATTCCTTTTTTTAAATTTAGATTAGCAATGCAACAGCATTTACACTTTCAATTTTTATTGTGACTCTTGAGTAAAGATTAACATGCTACCAGTAAATCTACTTTAACTCCCCAAGGCAAGTATGAAGAAACAATCTAGCTAATATTTCAGTCCTGTAAACAGAGGTGGAATATATTCCTGGACTGCAGTAAAAAAAGGTAATAAAAAGCATCACACATAGATAAAAATTAGCAAGAATTGCTTACTTTACAGTAACTGAATCTTCCAAGGCATACCTGTTGACACATCCTACTGTATGCCTGCGTATCTTGATCAAGAACCCAGAATTTTTTGGCCAACAGCATTTAACTGAAGCTGTGCATATAGCCTGAACACAGTCTCATCCCATATAAGGAAAGCAAAGAGGACAGAAAAGCCCCAGGTATCAGTTAGTTACTTCCTTACCAAACCCCAATAAAGCAGTCTGCTGAATGTAGGAGCCATGTCAGTGGTTGCATTTAATCAAAAGCATCTTAACCCAAGAAAGATATTTAACCTCTAAGAAACTTTTCATATAGACACCTTCATCAGGAAGTGTTAGTTACTAACCTATGAAAGGACTGGATTTCCTTAAACATTGATGATGAAAATACCGCCTTATAAAATGCTGTGTCTGACCTAGAAGCCTTGCAAATTAACTCTTGATCAGCATATGGACTGCTCTAGCAGCTGGTCTGCAGATTGTACAACGGAGTGTGCCTCCTAAACAAACCAGAGGTGTTGACTAGGTAGCAGAATAAGATACAACACATTAAGATCCTGATAGTTAACCCTGAGTAGATGACTAGTCTGCTGAAATACTGACACAGCTGATCTCACATCAGCTAGTAACCTCCATCCCCACAAGACTGCTATGTTTAAACCTCCCGAAGTGAACATCTTTTCTAGTCTGACATCTGATAAGCATCCTTAGAACTAAATACAGCACATCAACTATATATTTCGAAAAAGCCAGAGATATACAACAGCTTTAGTGATTTAAATAAGGGATGAGAGAAAGGGTGAACATCCAAAACCTAAGTGAAGCTGAGATGCCAAAATGCCATTTCACATTTCTTCAGGAAGAAAAAACAACGAGGCCAATGCTCTTTTGTAAAGAGACTCTGGCAACACCTTCTCTAATGCATGCAAATGATTCTTTAGTGACCAATTGATCAGGGGACCAGGCTGATTCCTGATTCTCCGTGTGAGGCCTCTCTGATGGAACATTTATCCACTAATTCTTAATGGAAGACAGATTATCCTCCAGAAAAATTTCTCAGGGAAGGCTACCTAATTCTCTTACTTCAGACCCAGAGAACTCAGCAGTGAAATCCTGGGAGCCCATGAAAACAGAAGTAATCTATCTTTACCAAAGAAAAACAAGACATACACTATATAAACTAGAAATCATGAAACAGGAAGCTTGTGCTGAACCTCTCCTTTCAAAAAGGCTCGCGTGAATCTAGGCAAAACCACAGTTTATGTGAAACACCCTTAAAGTTATCTAGTGAACACAGCTGTACTGGAAAAGAAACTCCTGCTGGAAGAGATTCTGACTTCATCGTATTTAAGCATTGAAGGTAGCTGTCACTACACTGAAGCTCTGCAGAGAAACACCTTCTGCTGCTCAGACTTTAATTGCAGTAGCAATTGAGAACAACAGGTAAATGAAAACAATCCACTGCTTTTGTTAAGAAATGACAATAAGCTTCACTAAGACCATTCCAGTCTCTGCAGATGAAGGTGTATCTTGATATAGCCAGGATTGCTGGAGTAAGAGATGCAGAAAAGCCTTTTCAGAAAGCATGGAGATGACCAAGTGTCAGTGACAGCGGTACTGGGAAGTCAAACACAAATCACTGGGAAAATATGCAATTGAACAACACACTACTGAACATAGCAAAAGAATTACCTGCCTGGAGATTAAAAAAAAAAAAAAAAAGAGCTATGAAGAAAAAAAAAAAAGGTTTTCAGTACCAACCCAGTTTCATGTAAACCAATCAGACCAGCTATTCTAAGGGACCTTAGACTTCTTGCTGAGCTCAGTGACAATTAAGTTTTCTTGTCTTTTCTTGCTTTCCTTTCTAGTATCTACGAGCAAAGGGAGAACTCGCCAGAAATTTCTTTGTTCACTGTGAGCAACATCTCTTGTGACAGACTTAATTAAACCGCTCTTGTAGCACGAAAAATACCCAAGAAAACACCTTTAATGCACACGTACACAGAGCATAAATGTCTCTTCATCAAAAACAAAATTGAGAGACCAACACAAACCATTCCTTAACTGTACTTTAAAAATGCTCAGATTTAGGATAAAGAATAAAACTTCTATGAATTAATACCTCCTCCTTGAAAAAAAAAAAAGAACAACCAAAACAAACATTTTGCTGTTACATAAATTACAGCAGAGCAGCCTTGCTAACAAAATATACACTTTAAAGCCCCAGGAAATGCAATATGCCATCAGACCTGCAAGCACATAGCAAGGGATTTTGTTTCTTTTGCTTTCTCCAATGAAAAGATTGCTTGAAACTCCAAAGTTATTTGTGCACTATGGGAAGCACGAAGGCATTGAGTCTTTAATTCACTTGTACAGCTGTAAAGACAGTAGTAATGCCTGATAACAAGTGAAAACAGTATTATTCAGTCCTACCATCAGCATTTTCATAGGTTGCTGTCATTTTACTAGGTAACCTATAAGTAAGCAGATTAGGGTAGTAATTCTTCCTACAAGCACGTTATGACAGAAGTCTGCTCAATTAACAATACTGTTTTCAAGACAGATCAACAAGGATTTTTACCTATTAAATTGCAGAAGCAGCAGAGATTTTTTTTTTTTTTTTTAAATGCTGTGCTTGCAAATATGGGCTTTGATTTCTCCTTTAAATTACAAAAGGAAAGTCAAACTCTACCTTAGCTGTGACACCAACGTTGGCAAGCTATTCTGCAGGAGTGGCTCAGAAAATACCAGATTTTCAAACAGATGTTTATTGTGCAATTCCCATGTCACCTGAAATTTCTTCAAATGTTCATTTTCCTATAATGAGAAAAAAAACAAAACCCAGAAATAAGCCAGGGTTAGAAAGTTTAAAAAAAAAAAGAAAAAAGAAAAAAAAAAGTTCTGTCTGAGGCAAGATTTTTTTTTTTTTTTAATAAAAATCTCATTTCCAACCTACAGGCTGGATTATCCAGCTCAGATCTTACCCAGAATTAATACCCAGAAACTCAGAATTTTAGTAATTCCTTAATGACTTAAAATAATCATAGCTTCATTCCTTGTTTTTCTAAATTGTCACGGATTAGAGAAAAAAAAAAAAAAAACAAACCGAAAAATCAGACTATGTTGTTGAAAGCTTCCATTAATTTCTGCACTGAAAGATGTATTTTATGATCCGAACCTACGATCTGAATTCTTAGGCTTTCTTGTCAAATAATTTTCTATCTCTGATTATTTTTCAGTTCTTTGAACCTATCTAGTAACCAGCATGTACATGATGGCAAGCTAAAATCTTTATTCAAAACTGACATAAATCAAGTAAACAGTTCGCTCCAAGCACGGCTTCAAAAACAAAGTTTTCTAAATAGAAAAGAGACCAACAGCTTCTCTAGTAAGCAGAATGTTTTTCCATTTGAGGTTATTTAACACACAACTGTATGTAATTTCAAGGCCTAAAACTTAAATTTGTTATTATCAAAACATAAGAATCAAAGATAGGTATAATATTTTTTCAAGTCAGTAAATTTTCCCACATGTAGCCAGCGGTACACAGGTTTTCTATACCAGGACTCCCACACACAACAACAATAAATGCAAGCATTCTGGCTATGAGATCAGCAAGTAAGCCCTATGCACTATAACCTCGAGTACCCAGAAATACCAGAATACTCTGGAATTTCAAAGTTTTATTAAGCACAGTGGGTTAAAAACCAAATACATATTTATATCAGACCTAAACATGAGACTATCAGTATTCAAAACAAGAATCGTTTGGAGTTTTATTATTAAGAAGGGTGGGTGGGGTTTTTCCCCCATCCGAGTTCCACAAGACACATGTACCATTTCATTTGGAGTATTACATCTTCAAAATATTTAAAATTTCTATAAATTGCTGATAATTTCTCAAGGGTCAACAATGAGAAAGATTGATTTCCTAATTTCCGTTATTATGCTGTGAACAAAACAGTCAACATTTATCTACAAAATCTTGTATATCAGATTGCAGAGTACAATCTTTCTCATGAAGAAATACCAGGTAAGTTTTCCCTTCTAGTCTGCTATACTGTGTACTCAAGGACTCTTTTGTACTGACCACAGTCTTTCCAGCTTGCTCTCAGTTTAATGTGTTGTTCCCCGGTGGGGCACAAGGCTTTAGTCCCTGCTCTTGAGCTTCGCTAGTTAGCTGGATTCCTTTGAAACGATGGACGACTGTTCATAGTTTCATTGAGAAATTAGTTCCTCACAAGTGGAGGTTCAAGGCATTATATGCCTTTGTACAACATGCTACGTGAAAAGGTTTTGCCTTTAAAAGAAAGGCTGCACTAAGTTTAAAGATCTCGATGGCCTTTTATGTATTTCAGCTGAAAAGATTCCTTCTTCCATAGTGCACTGGTATCTTGAGAGAAAACCACCACGTGCATTGAAAAGGCTAGTGACCCCTGCTACCTGTACTGAAAGTTGTGACAAACTATTCCATTTAATAAAAAGGTTATTTAATAAATCTACAAAATATATGACAAGAGATAGTACCCTACATTCTCACATTTCAGTTTCTGAATGTCACAGCTTAGTAGAAAGTTTTCAATACTTACTGGGCAGCAGAAGGAAAAGGACAAGAAAAGTCTGGGGTATTCTGTGTTTTCTTGTGTTTTTTTTTTTTTTTTTAAAAGAGAATAGAAATTTTATTATATTTTGTATTTTGTCAGAAAAGGGGTAGATTAGGGAGTTCAATCATCTTCTGTCTCTTTGTGGCCATTATCTCAGTCTCTTATACCTGCTAAGTCTTCATGACTACTAGTTACAACAATAACCACGGGAAAAAATAGTAAAAGATTATTTTCTGATCGCCTATGTAATTCTGGCACTAATGGGTTCATTATTGGTGGATCTACATTGAGAAAGCTAACATTTGTACTGTAATCCATCTACTTCTCAGCTGAACAAATTTCTAAGTTCCAAAGCAAATCAACCTGTAATCTTCTCTCAAGCACCTTGTTAGAGACTTGATGACTACTGAAAGCAGCCAATAAACTGGAGATGGCAGTAACCTCACATCTGTATCTAAGTGATAAAGCTGGGGAAGACAACACAGAAAACAGCAAATACAGAGCATTGACAACAGAAAAAAAGCACCAAATATGCTCAAGTTTCTTAATAGAAAGATCTTCCTGTGTTGACAGTTCAATTTTACTACCTCAGTAATGACACTGTTTCCCCTTCATTTATAACCTCACCTGTGGCCATCACAGTCTTGTTACTGCCTATTCTTTTCCTCTCTTTACATACCTAGACAGTCACTTTCAGCTAATTGGCAATAAACCCCAAATTAAGCAGTTTATCCACTTTTTTTTTTTTTGCTTGCACAAAGTTTACACAAGAAAACGGATGCACTGGGTAAGGACATTAAAAAAAGATGTACAGGAGAAGATTATTAACCAAACAGGATTAATAACCTTCTCAGACCTTAAATAGAATTACAGAATTTGTTTACTGCATTACTCACTCATGACGGACAGTTACTCAAGAAGAGATTTTTAAGACTATTGCTTATTTTCTACCTGACAATATAATCCCAAGCTTAACATCACAATCAGTTGACAAAACAAGCATTTAAGACAGAACAAGAACTTTAGAAATAATAAATAACATAACAGATTAATTCTGAGGCAAGAGATCATATTTTCAAGTAGCCATTCTTGCTAGCAAGGGAAAAGAAAAATTGAATGTTGAAACAATCTAAGTTAGTGCTACACACAAAAGTTTGCATCCTTTAAACATAGTTGTCAAGAGACCATTAAAATTCAAGAGAAGCGTTTTCTACATTTTCAAAGGCTTTATATCTAAAATTCTGTAGATCTGCTTAAAGATTAGTTTCACAGTAAGTGTCAAACAACATCCCACCTTTTTCTTTACAAACAAAAGATAATTTCATCAATTCACTGTAAGAGATACCTAATGTACATTTCTGAAGAATTAAATTTGCATTTTCAGAATCTCTGTCTCCAAGCATGCACACATAAAAAACTTTACGTTTTATAAACCACACCTGAAAGAGCCCAGAACAGCTCTGCTAGCGTTACCCCTGGCAAGTAGAAGCATATAGGCTATTTTTTCAGTCTTACCAGAGTAACTAGAAAGGCGCTGATTGTACATGCTGCCTGACAGAGTGCACTGTATTCTTCAAGTAGGAGTGAGATGAACTGATGTGCCTGTGGTGGCCCTTGTATTGCTAATGTTGACGCAACTTTAGATCCCAGTGACAAGTGTCTGAGCAGACGAACCTTCATTTCAAGCACATATTCTCTAGCTTGCTGTTCCAACCGTTGGTAAAGCTGATATGGATCTCTTTCACAAAGCCTGTATTTTTAGAATATTTGTGAACAAAAAAAAAAAAAAACCAAAACCATGTAATGAGCAATTTTCACTTTCCTAAAAATTTTTACCAGTTATGATCGACCACCATCATCACCAAAAAGAAACAATGACTAGGGTTTACAGAACTACCTTAAATCTGAGAGAATACAGTCCAGTTCCCTAGTTTTACCCTGTGGAACTGAGCTCCTGTATAGCTTTAGGACTAGGATGCTTGCACACCTGAGGAAGAAATTCACTTCGGACCTCAGTATTTCACTTCAACTTGTGCGATAAAAAGCCTTTACTCGATTGGCATACAACCCTACAAGACAACCTAGACTCTTCAGACAAGCTTCTTTACAACTTCTGTGTTCTTACATACAGCCCTAACAAGTGTCCCAGTTGGAACAGCCAGAGTTAGGTCAAATAAATATCCTATAGAAGGACAGGCATTTACTTCAAGTCATCAAAGGAGCTTGACCTGTTAGGCAGCCAGAACATGCCTAAAAACCTACTAACGAGACTGGACTTGGTGACTGCTTTGGGGGACAGTTCAGTTGTTGAGCTGAACTGAAAGAAGACATTTCATACAATTACCAAGCTTTTAATACACTCATTCATGAAACTCCTTCTCACCTTCACTGAGAGTTCCTTAGCCCAAGTTGCAGATCTTCTGTACAAGGACAGGTTTTGCACCTTTTATTAAAGCTGTGCTACTGCATAGCAAAGGTGTGGGATTCACAGAGCCAAAAAGAACATCCTTCAAGGAACACGACTTAGGGCACTCTACTGTGGCAGCACCTAACTGCAATAATTACAAATGACTGGTGTGGTTTTTTATTATTATTTTTTTAAATCTAGAATAGGAACCAGAATTTGGGACGCATTTGTCCCAGGGAAGCACGCTAATATTGAAGCTCCAGAACCATATTGCTCTCTGCGCAGTCTATTCAGCCACTCAATACCTGCAAGGCTTGTCTCACTACAACACATCGCTTCAAAGAGGGTCACAGGGCTTCCTGCTAAGGTCAGTGTACAACTGACTTGGTCTGATACTCTCTTGGAAGTGAGACATGGGTTTGAACCACCTCACACAGAAGAAAATGGAACATGATGGCTGCTTCGAAGCACTTTAGAATGAAATCACACTATTTAAAGTCCTGTGCATGGAGTTCAAGCACTTGCCTCAGGTTTTTTACAATGCACGGAGGTAGGTGGGGAAGAAGAAAGGGTTTAGATAAGTACTTAAGAGTTAGATGAACAAAAGTCTGCTACTATCTAGTCCCTGCTCATTCCTCACCACTCACAAAACAGAGTGCTATCATATTGCCATAAAGTGCTCCAACATACAGTAGGGACAGTACTTGGCACCACTACTTATTTTCAAGTAAAGACAACCAGACAGTCCGTTTCTTGCCAGCTGCGTCTAACAGAGCTGAGCATGGAATTAGGAATTCCTGCCTTTTAAACATAGATTTATTTGGCCACAGCATGATCTTTGGCATGCTACCTACATGGTTTGTTTGTGTTTTGGTTTTTGGGTTTGTTTTGTTTTTACACTTTGAATACTCATATTGACTAGCTTTGTTAAAAAAATTTTGCGTGACATTAGCACCATGGACTGGAGACACTGGTGTCTGCTCAAACACAGTATCCTAGTTTTATTTCACACTTTGGAGACCATAAAGAACTCGAGTGAAAAATAATCATACTGACATTTAAGGTTTCCTTCTTTGAGATCCTGTTTCTGCCTTTGTATTTTAATAGTATCTCTCAAAAGTGAAAAACAGTTCTAGAGAAATCAAAGCTCCTAAGTACACAAGAAAGGTACACAGTATGTGTTCCAGTTTCCAAAATTGTTTCCATTAAATAGAAACTGCATAAAAATCAATCACCATTAATTACCTACACACTATGCAACATTTAAGCATCTTCAATTTCAAAACCTATGTTGCATGTTTTAATCACTTAAATAAACAAAGTGTGACTAATTGGGAGGCATACTACATTACTTATAAACAACCCATGTTCAAAACCAAACACTCAGCTTCTAAGTAAAATAAGTGCAATAAGCTTATTTAATTATCTGTTAAGTCTGATTCAAGAGTATAGTCATATAAAGAGCAATACTAGATGACTATAACCTTTCAAAAGTTTCTTTAAGTCGCCAGAATTTAACTTCAACTAGAAACTCCACATGAGAATCACAGTTCATCAGACCATAGTACATGGAGTACATACAGAACCAAGGAGAACAGCTATTCCTTGACCACACATTCAGTTAGACAGAAACTGAGATGAACCTCCTGGAGCACTTTAAGGACAGCCACACTGTTCTCAAAAGGAAAACACCCATAAATGAGGATCTCATTAAGCACATCTTCAACTTCACACCTAGAAAAGCTACAATTTCAACTGCTACAATGAGAAAGAAGTTCTTGGAACTCGCCCCATCTACTGATCAATGGGCAATATTACTTTTTTATTTGAAAAGTCCCTTCTAGCTGTTACAACTACAGCAAGATGCAAGCACTATTATAACTCAGGTTAGTTTGACAAGGTAAGATTTTCATGTGGGCCAATTCAAACTAAACTGTTTTATTAATAATAATTATCTCAAGGTCTTTTGAAGAGTAAGATCTTAGTACTCTTCCATAATTATACATTAATATTCTTATTGCAAACAGCGTAAGAATTTAATAGCTTCCTATACATTCAATCTAGCACTTAAAAATTTTTCATGAAATAGAATTGACTGTTCTGACTTTTCATTCTAGTGGAGAGGCAATCATTCCAAGCAACTAGACTTACAGATGGTAAATAACATTCTATTAAAAAGCAATATTCCAAACTACTTAAAACTAATTTTAAAAATCCTCTTAGCAATTAACAGATATCTTTCAAAGTGCTATACCTATCCACCAGCTCTTTCATTCCTTCTTTATCTGGTACCAAAGATTGGTCTTGGTCATCTGCCAAAGGGGTCCCAGCTTGGCGATATATACACCGAACCATGTACCTTACTTCTGACCAGTAATTTTGAAGCTGCTGAGGTTCACGTTCAGGCTCTGCTGAATTTTCTCTGCAAATAATGGAAAAAAAAAAAAAATTACTCTGTACATCACATAGGTGTATTGATACCTACTACTCTGAAGATGCTTTTCAGGAAAAACAACATACATCTGAAAATGCCTAAAATAAAGCATGGAATTGGATAAAAGCTGCCAACCATAAGTTAACATTATTGTCACATTTAAAGAGTTTAAGCATGCACCAACAAATAAGCTACAACACTGCTAACAGTCTGACTACAGGCACCATGCTGTTGAGTTCAAATTCAGTTCTTACCTGCGCTCATTACAGGCCTCACAGTTGCATGCTATGTCTGAAGGAGAGGAAGTGCTAAGATCTGCAGCAGGCACCGTCTGTGCACCAACAGTTATTCTTCCTCCTCCTACAGATTCCTGCTGTGATCCACTGTTTCCAAGAGGCATGTGCAAAAGGAAATCTTGGCTCTTAAAGGAAAAAAAAAAAAACCCAAAACAACAGGTAGCCATCAGTTTGTAAGGTAGAAGTCTGAAACGTTAACAGCTAGGTGGATATTAATGTGACAATTCTTAATACTGACTATATTTTGGGAGGACGCTCAACCAGACAGAAAGAATTTACCTTCAAAAAGCCTAATAAATGCAAGAGATGGACTGAGAAAACCAATGATATAAATATAGTTTCATTTCTAATAACTAAAGTATGTTGGTTATAATTATCACCTTTATGTACTCTAGCATAAACAATGAACCAAGCTAAAGGAAGGCTTGCATCATCCATCATTAATCATAAACTAGTAATGTCTCTTCAGTCTTTATTTGACAGTATGTTTGACTTTTATAGTTTAACAATCCCTTCTAGTAAAAAGCATAAAATCTCCCTTGTTTATAACAGCCAGGCATACTACTTCATAGTAATGGATGTTAGAAAGCATCCATTCCCAATGACAGCAGCTATCTCCTGTGTACAGTGCTGCTCAGTACCAGCAGACGACACAAACCTCTCTCCCAGGGCTGCTGGTATTTTGGTCTCCAGTTTCTCTCCCTTCTCTGTGCCCCAGCCCCAGTACATACCATATTTCCCTCCTGCACTCTCCCCAGGTTGCCACCAGCCTTCTGTGGCACCAGGCAGAGACCTCTCCCACATTAGGAGCATGACTGAAGGGGGGGTTTTGTGCTTCACCCCAGATCCTGGAGCAGGATGCAGAGACAGGATGCATGCGTTTGCTGCCAACAGTAAGATCACCTACTGGGGATGGTGCTGAGGCAAAGCAAGCTAGGTAATAAGAGCAACAGCAACCTGAACACAGGACCATCTATAGCAAACTACTTATACTCTGGCTTGCAGTGACTGATAACAGATTTTTTTAGCTCACTGTTTTTTTTTCTCCAGCTGGTTTCTCTAATTTGACTAGCCACCTAATACATTTAGTTGCTTTTTTTAATTCAAGCTTCCCAACTTGGAAAATCCTTTTGCTGTCTACTTTTAAAAATTCCTCTTAAAATAAGAAAACAGTTGCCAAATTAAAAAGATAATATAAATTTTTATTTTACCTGGAGTATCTATAACTTAACAAAACATTTAGGAAGCAAATCCTTGCACTTGTACGACACTTATCTTCTTTAGTAGTTCACTAAACAGAGCTTAAATATGGCAAAAAATTTGCCTCAACTGAACAATAATGCGCATCAGTCTTGCTGTGCTTTGAACTCTCTAGGATGTGTTTACTATCAGACTACCACTATAATTCCCTTAGATGTAATCTCTTTTGATTAATTTTAGTAACCCTTGTTAATAGCAAGAATATCAGTAAAACACTAGTTGTATACAAGGGATACGCTCTTAAATCTTCCTTACAAAAAACTATGTCAACTGTGCCTTTGAGTTTAACAACATATGCTATACAAAGACAATCTTTCTTCACACTGATTTGTTTACTGAAATAAAAATCTGTATGTGCCTATGGGCATGTGCACAGTCTGTTAGCTCTCTACAAGGAGATGTCAGCTGAAATCTATAACGCTTCCAATTATTGGAAGTGTGTAGCTGCCTAGATCAGTTGTGAAGATTTGGTTCTCCAGTATAGCATAGTTTACTTCTAATGGGCTTTTGCTGGAGCTGTCAGTGAACTTCTTGTATCTTTCTGCCACCCTGGGCACAGCTCTTACATGAGGTTGAATCCTCATTTGAAAATATATTTTAACACTTAATTTAGAAAGCAATCACAACTTGAAATAATAGCACCATGGATTAAATCCGTGTTTGCTGTGCTACAAGAAAGAATAAGAAATTGTTATGCGTAATATGCAAAGTTGTGCTTCTTCATTAAAAAAATACAGGAAAGAAAAGACAACAAAACTCTGAGACATGCAGGAAGGTGGCAGTGTGCAAGTGCAGTGACTCAAGAACACTACTGAAAGAATAAAAAAAATTCAAATAGTTTACCACACAAAGGGAGGGGAAATACACAAGCAGACCGAGGATAGAAAAAAAGTGTAATGATTAAAGTTCCACTGATAAGAAACAGAATTTCAGTAAAGAGGGAAAGGACAAAATATGAGACCCAACAAATTAAAAGAGAAAAAAAAACCAGCAAGGAACAAATCCAAGCCTTGCTTTACCAAAAATTCAAAACTCAGAATCATAACTCTTCAGTTTTGGAAGAACTTGCCTGTTCAGTTTAGCTCATAGGAAAACCAATTCAAAATCTCCTGAGATACCTTCTAAGCGTTTACAGTTTAAGTGGTTCCAAAGCACAAAGTAGCATTCAGCCCATAACAATGTATCTTCTTAGTCTACTGAATTGAAGTACTTCAACTCACCACAAGAGATTGTTCTATTGTAGCATGCCTCTCCTCCTTTTCGACTGTTCTTCGACAGTCTGGACACACCCACAGTGGAAGATGCAGCATATTGTTTGCTTTTGGAGACGTGGAAAGTGCTGTTTTGCTAGCATTTTTTATTCCGCTCTCTGAAAGCGAAGTATCTTTTCGTTCACTTCTACAAAGAAGACAATGCTCGCCAGTTGTATATGGTGCCCTTTGGCCCAAGCCAAAGGTAAATGGTGTCTACAAACAAATGTTTTGATAGATAACTGGTTATTCACTGAATACATACCAGAAAACCTTATTCTGAGATTTTCGAGGGGGGGAGGACGGGACACGGACGGAACCACCACAAAACCCCCCACACCCACATATTTTAACAGTCACTATGAAATGGTGAATATTTGGAGTGTCCCAAGATTAAACTCAGCAATCTTAATAGCCATGTGGCAAACAATTCTGACTATGAATATACTCTCATTTAAAAAATAATGTTTTCAGGGAGCACGGACTACAGCCTTCTGTTCTAAAATAATTCAGCCTAGATGCAATAATCTGGTAAGCAAAATAAAAAAGGGATAGTATAATTCCTTTTACTGTTGTCATTCTTACAGATAAAAAGGAAAATAACTGCTCTTTGAAGTTCTGTGTCACCTCCTTTTTTAATACTGAAACAAATACACTTTTAGCTAAGCTTGTTACAAAACAAAAGCTTAACTCAGTTTTAACAAAACCGATCAGTAGCACCTTAAAATCCACTATTAGCTACTGAATAAAGTAGACTTGGTAACTTATGAGGACAGAGGCAGTTCAAAACCTAATTTCTCTTCCAAGATGGTACTGTGCATGAAATTATGGTTCAGCCACGAAATGCTGATTATTCACCAAGACTGATACTCAAAAACATGTCAAGCAGCACCAGCCAAACAGAACTCAACTTCTCAAGATATAAATAAAGTTATAATGAATGGAACAAAATATCTTGTAATGGCAGAACCCCAGATTTGCCCAGTTATATTACAGCTACTAGTTCTGTCTTAGTTAGCAACATCTTCTAAGTAAGCCCCAAAATAGTTAAATTCTTTCTCAAAGGAAAGGCAAAATTTCAGTGAGTCATTCAAACATCCCTCTAGATAGTGCTCCAACCTCAATACTAACAAAAATACTGCTTTAAAGATCTTGTAGGGCTGAACTGCACAAGCACAGGTGAAAAGTTCTTTAGGGCAAAGGACTAGTTCAAGCTGTAACACAATTCACTCTCCTCTTGTCTTCACAGCAACAACAAATCAATTCCCTATTGCTGATATCTAAAGAAAAACAGCACAGCATTACAAACTCTGGTTTTTGTATTCTTTGCATACATAAAGCTGAGAGACGCAGCAATATGGAAAGAAAAACTGAGAATTCTAGACATAAAAAACCAACACACTGAATTCCTCTCCACAAGCATCATCTTATTTTTCAGAAGTTCACGAGAAATTTAAGAGATTTAGTAAGAACAGCTAATCTCTTTACTCATTGATGCCACTTCAAGAATTCACACCTAAGCACCAAGGCAAGAAAAAGAACACAGTTTCTCCAGGTATCTGCTGCAGGTTTTCAGAAAACATTCTCATGAGGGAAGACTTGGTCTGCATCCTGAAAGGCTGGGACCGACCATCCCCTTATTGGGTCTACAAGCACAAACAGATTTCTCAAGTTAGACCCTCTTGGTTGACCTGTGCTCAACTGCAGATCTTATTAATGTCTAAAAACGCTGCATGCAGGAGGCCACAGCTGCTCATCCCCTTAGCCCCGAAAGTTTCCTTGCTAAAATAAATTTTTCTGAAGCTGGATTAAGTGTCTGTTGGAATGATGATTACGACATCTTCATAGCTATTGCAGACAAATCCTTATGAACATCAGCTGCAGGACATCTTTCAACAAGTAGGAAAAGCAGAGGACAAAAATGTAAGAGTTCGGAAGTCAAATCAACCCAACACTTACTCTTTTGCAAGGTAAGGGTCATGGCAAACATATCCCAACCATGCCTCGAGGACTTCTTGAAGTTAAGATTTATGTGTGTAATTTGCTTCAAGTTGCACCATGATCATTAAAAAAGCCACAGCAAACACAGCAGAAACAACACTCTTAATTCTGGCCAACTCACAGACTCAGTAAAACCCTAAAAATCTCCCAACTGGGCTTGTATTTAGGACAGATTTGTAGTTCAAATGAAAGCACTTGGTTCCTACAGCATGATACAAATCAACTGCTAAGAATGAAAATTTCTAAGTATTTTATTTCTAACAAAATCGACAGTTAGAACCTTGACAAAGTCTAGACCATAAGCTTCTCAGATTCCCGTTATGGTTTTGTCATACTAAAATGAAGCTACAAATTGCAGTTTCTTATTTATTTAAAAGATGAAGTGACTGTTCATGTGACAATTTCAGCAGCAGCAGTAAACTTTTCCTGAATTAGATGAGCTTGGAATTAGGTCACATAATACATTTATAAGTGTCTTCAGTGTAATCAGAGCAAAGTCTACATTTTGAGAAAAGCAAGATATTTTTCCACTACTCAAGCTTCAAAAAATGTGATGCATCTCTGCAAGAAAACACTCAGTCTCACTTTCTCTCTGAAACACATTCAGATATAACATTCATAAATGAAAGCTGGAAGTAGGACAAGCCAGAACAGAAATAACTGCATCTGTGCTATGTATTTAGATTTATTTCCAAGAATAACTTTATTACCATAAAACTGCATAGCTTTTTTTTACATCTATGTCCAATTTCAAGCTTATTATAACAATAAAATTTGACTTTAGAAATAGCTTTCACTGCTTTTTAAACCTTGAATAGTGAAGTCATCAGAAACTGACTTCAGTTAGCCAAGTCCCAATCTCAGACAGAGATGTAGGTCTTTTTGAAGAGTTTTCTCTAGTATGCCTCATACTGTTCAATAAGTAATTCTGCTACCATATGCACCCACAAAATTTGGCTGCACATACCTGAGAAACACCGGTGAACTCTGATCCAACAGAACTGTCTGTAAACTGTGTACCATTTAGCGAAACCTGGAAAAAATTAATAGCACATTGGTTACAATAGTTGAGTTTAATGCTTAAAAAAGGATTAAAAATATTAAACAACAAAACTTTCCCCTGCATCCAAGGGTTCATAAAACAGCTTTTGCAACCTGAATGACTGTTTGACTGCAGAGATGGAAAGCCTTTTTCTTTTGTAATAAAAGTTCTACAGATGCAAAAGTTTACAATTTATGTATTTTAAACTTCTGCACTATAGCTTTTTTTTTAGCAATGCAACTCAGACAAAAGAATTGATACAGTAAAAAAGAAAAGTCATAAACAAAACTACATTTTTCCTTCTGTATTTGATTGTTTGCATTTAGCTTTTAAACTTCTATTGTCAATTGAGACAATTACCAAAGATTCTTGCCTTTTTAAAGTTGAATACAATACCGTGTAGAAAATATGCAGTGTTAACCAGGAAGACTACCACAGCAACCCTCCAAATAGCATTTAGCTATTCTGCTGCAGCAGCCTTCCTCCTGCCCCAGGTTATAATTTATTCAGAAACCTCTCAGAGTTCTCTTCGCTACCTTGTTTCTCCACAAGCATTACAGACACTACACCAGATACCAATGAAGTGCCTTTCATAAGCCCCAAGTGGTTTCAAACGGCATTATTTGAGGACACTAAAACAAGAGTAAAGTTAAAGACAGTATACAAATTCAAGTCAGCGACAATAAAGAGCCCTAGATCCCACTGACTTGAAAAGGCATTTAAAAAAAAAAAGGGAGATGGGAAATACAGTCAGTTATTTTATTCTTTATTGTCCGTCTTCTTCAGCATTGGTTTATCTCTTGAATTTCAGATATAATTTACCTCATGCCTCTGTTCCACCTTTCACATGTTTTTGCTAAACTCTTTTTGTTCTCCAGTTTTCCACCTACTACTGCCCGACATTAAAGTTTCTAAGACTACTCTGAAGTCCGTAAAAAAACCCAGCCTGTTTAATGTAGAAACCCCCTCATCTTGTGTATTGGATTTACAGAGTTTAGAAAATATTTTTACCCTGCTACCAAACCAGAAACTAAAACTGGAGCCTCCTCCAGTACAAAGGAGCATCCTTTAGTTTTATACACCCACAGGATTACCAAGTGCTCGGTTTACAGAGCCAGTGAGATTATTGCAAAGCCATTGTCTTCAGCCGGATTTTTCAAAGGCAAAGTAGAGGATAAAACACAATCTTCAGATCGTTGCTAGAGAAGACACAAATAAGAAACCACACAACTTCACTTACATACGCTGCGCTAGCTTTCAAGAATAGGTATTTGAGAAAAACCCTCATATGCAGATGAAGAATCTCAGTTCTAAAATTGTGGAAGCAAGAATGCTGATCTGGAACAAATTCCTGATTTTTATTCAGCCACTTTGCAAAAAGCGAAAAAAGAAATTGTCTTTTGAATTAAAGAAAGTCTTCTTCACCAAGAAAAAATATCCTCCAGTACTGGAGGTCCACTGATTATTGGCATGCATATGCATTCAAGAACAAAGAAACCAGTGAGAAAGTTTAGAATAAAATTGTTATCTGCAGCTCAAGTTGTTTTTTTTTTTCCTGAGAAAATTCAAAAAAGACAAGTTTATCCAAAAACATTACCTATTCATTAAGTGAGTACATTTACCTTCTTTACATTCAAGACAGTGATAACAAGAAATGCATGAGCTGTCACATTTAAACATGCAGATGTTGAGTGACCAAGCTGAAGGCAGTCAGAAATGTTACAAAAGCAAAGACAAAAACAGTGGGAGGTTTCTGTTATCCACTAAATGTCACAGGATGCCAAGACAAAACACTGAACATCAGGAGTGACTGCTTCACGGATGGAGTTGTCATGCTAATAACAAAAGAAAAGGCATCTCTTGATCCTAAGCACTGTGTGCAGATTGCAGTTCAAAATATTAGTGTAATGCCCCCAGAATTTAGTAGTAACCTAAATATCTACAGAAGGAACAAACACAAAGGAATTTAAAGAAAGGAATTAGACAAATAGGAGGAAACTTAACGAGAATCATCAAAAATTAAGTACCTGTAGGCAATGAGATTTAAGACATTGTATGTGAGGCCTACAGCAAATACAAAAAAAAAAAAATCAAAAAGGACTTAAGTGGGGGTAAATAATGACATGACAGGCAAGGGAAGGAGATGGCTAAATAGCATATTAGAGAAAACATTAGAAGAATCTTGTAGAAGTTGTCAACAATAGCAAGCTAAAAACAGAGAGAAAAAAAATACGAGACAGTCTCACAAATAATTAAAGGAAGTGAGCAAAAAAAATTAAAAACTACAACTAAATCCTTTTTTCAAGGCATGTGAGGAACGAGAAGGAGTAGGTAGCCTGTCAAGATCTGTAAGGCTAAAGTATGCAAATAAATAGATGCATTAAAAAAAAATGCTCAAACAAGCTAAGGTCATGGCAGAAACACCAGATTTACTTTTTGCATCTTCATGCTTACTATGGAGAATTTTAAAGATATTCTTCCAGTGAAAGGCTTCTTTATGGAAGATGCATTAGAGGATCTGTTTCAAAGCAAAGGACTGCTAGAAAAGAAGTATAGAGCAAATGGACAACTCAAAAACTAGCAAACCACCAAGAACGGATGACATTCAGCCAAGAGTACTAAAGAAGCTCAAGGACGTTATAGTTGCACTAATAATTTCAGTATGTTAATGCTTGCTTGATACTTCATCAGTACCAGAGGAGCAGAAGATGATTTTTTAAAAAATATTTATTTCTTAAGCTTTCAAAGGAGATCTAGGAAACCGCAGTTATCCAAAGTGTGTAGCAAGAAAGCGCCCAACATGGCGAAGTTAACTAATAGCACTAAATTCTTCATGTTACTAAAGAGACTGGAGAATGGCAGAAGGACCTTACAAGATCTAGTTACTGGGCCATATGTTGACAGACACGATTCTGTGTGCAGATTTAAAGCAGAACTGACAAGCTAGACAACTGTCACTTCTGGACAACCCTAACTTTTTTTTTTAATGGAAGAAAACTTATTTTTACACTCCTGAATATCCTTTTTAATGATTTTAAATTTTTACGTTTTAAAAAACTATTTTGTGAAGCTAAGTGCCAGAAGGAAGGCTGAAACAGATCAGAAACATGGGAATCTCTCCATGCACCCTTCACCATAATTGAAAGCAGGGGGGAGGGGGGCGCAAGAAAATATTTCTGTTCTTTCTATGAGTGTTATTTACAATGGAAAGGAAGTTATTGTTTTTCTTGAAAGCTGCTGCCATGCTAATTCCCCTTTCTAAAATGTTAATTTTCTGGAGAATAAGGCATACACTATCTTGGCACAGTATAATTTGTATCAGAAAGTATGAAGAAAGTGAGAATCACAGCTTAAAAAATACTTCTTGATTTCACCTGAATGACCCTGGAGAACCAGTTGAGCAATTAGAACATAAACAGTCAAAGACTGCCATAGTTTGCCACCTTCACTGGGCTGAGTGACATATTACTAGACAACACACCCCCATCTTTCTTCAGTTGAAGCCCGGTGAAGTCATGCAAACATCATGAAAGTGAGAGTGATGCAACGTCTCAAGAGACCTCAGGAAAAGAAAAGCACAGGAAAAAATTTAGATTTGACTCATCATCACTGAACCCTAAACAGTTCAACAGAAATGTGATGCTCAAAAAAAATGCAGGATTTAATCAAATTTCTCTTCTGACAGCTAGAAAATATTGCACTGATTTTCTTATGTACATTAGGAAAGATATAGACTAGGAAAAAAAAACCCCAATCTTACCAAGAGACAATTAAGGCTAAACTTTATTCTACAAGGCTCTAATGATAACAAAGGTATTCCATACCACTTGAATTAATTCCCTTATTTTTATACAGGGAGGTGAAAAATTAAGTTTGTTGAAACATCTGAAACAACACATTTTCTGTAAGTCTCTGAGTAACACTAAAGAAGCCTACCTGGCTACCCCCCCAAAACCCATCAAGATGTCTTGCCTATGCCACTTGCTCTCCTGCCTACACTTTTTTGTGCCAAAACCCATTTGCCACAGCTGTTCTGTGCTAAGCCTTCTCTCAGGCACTTCCAGTCAGCAAGCACACTACAGCATTGCTCTGCAGCTTCACATAGCAGCTCTGCCTTGCTTCCCACCACTGTCGCCTGATGCCATTTGGGAGGCAGCAATCTCCAGTCGCGCTCACTGGTGAAGACCTCCCTCCGCACAGCCCAAGTGAAGCTCTGACTTGGGTGCTCTCCAGTCACAGGCTGAGCTGTTCCTCTCCTCTCCCAGGCACAGCTAAATCAGTCACAGAGCTGCTGCTGGCAGATAAGCAACACTTACAAAATCCTAAGTGATTTTCAGATATGAAGAAAGATTTCTTTGTGCCTTCAGTTCAAGAGACAGGAAACTATCTGATTTCAGCAAGTGAAAAATTAGGATCTTTCCTCCCTCACACCAACGGATATGAGGATAAGCCACTGTGGAAGTCAAATGCACGGATGAGGGGAAGAATGATGACAAATGCATGAGAAAGAGGCTCAACGGTAGGTAGCAAACAAAATCTGATGCAGGACATCTCCGGACCAGTAAGACCTAGAAAGGCACACAGGAGGATTGTTTTACACACGCACCATAGTTCTTTTCTTCACTCATTTAGTACCAAGGACTGTGAGACAGGACAGCATGCTGGCCAGGCCTCTAGCATGGCAAGGTTTTGGGGTTTGTTTGCTTTAAGCACTGCTTCTGAACATTGTCAGTAGTGACCATAGTCTCTGGAGTAACAATAGCCTCTGCAGAAGCTATGTTATAGAACTGAAGAGACATTATAATGTAGAAAGCAGCAGTAAACTATCAACACTTAACCCTTCATTAATCCTTTTTTAAGTCGGCATTACACCTAGTTAACATCTGGTACAGCCAGTTTTTCAGAGGAAGAGCAAACTGAAACAGATCTATCCAGCAGTGTCATCACTCTTGCCTATGTGAATTCATGTATTTCAACATTCAGATTATTTTTCATCTGCTGTACTTTAAGAAATCCATGAACATTTTTTAAGGCATTGGAAGTACCCACACAAGAGACTAACCAAAGTACTGTCTGATATCTCACAGAAAAGGTTGTCTTCACTACACTCTGGACAGATCAGTTCCATGCATCACATGAAGGCGAGAACAAACTCGCCCACCAAAAATACCGTAAGCCCTGCAAGATACTGACTACTGCAAAAACAAGGCAAAACAAAGCATATGCCTAATAAAGCCGAACATTACCTACACTACAAAAAACAGTGTATCCCATCATTTTTTCATTAAAGTAGTTGTTGTTAAGGGTGGTCTAACACTGAAAGAAACGATCAAGGGAGGTCTTGGAATCAGATGAATGATCACCTAGAACTATAGTCAGGAATCCTCTCGGAGAGGATGACCACCTTACTACTGTAGCTATGGGTATATTTATGGTCAATATCAACATTGCCAAGAAATGTAGAAGTGTCCTCTGACACAGTGTACCTGGGCCTACTGCACTCTGCGAGGAGCAGCTGGGCTGGCTCAAGACGGTTAGTGGTCCCTGTCCATGGTCATGGACGCCAAAGCAGCAGGTGAACAGGAAATTCTTCTAATAGAAGGTTAAGATAGAAGTCTAAAGATTTCTTATTTTTCATTGTTAGATAACCCCCAAAAGTACTAGAGGTTTTGTAGTAAGACGACATATCCTTTCAGAAAAGCACAGTAAAATCATATTTTAAAAAAGATTAAATGTAAGAGTTGTCTTCCCAGCACTGGAGTATGGAGAATGCAAAATTAACATGCTCAGCAACAGACTGGAAAATAATCAGCAATACGCAACACTTTCAGGTTCACTGGCACAGAAATGCTCAAGAAACTCAAGCAGCTATCAGACTTTGTTATTATTGTTTTAGAGAAAAAAATTCTTTTGACACCAATTATACAAAATCTAATTCCAAAGAGCTTTTAATCAGTAACTTGGAAATTGGTAAACGTTGGATTAGTAACAGTGAAAAGTTTGGAGGTTCCTCCTTCCAGACATAGTCATGCTTCAGTGTGATGCAGTAGTGAAACACATTTTTTTCAGGGGTGGGAGTGGTGGTGGTGTGTGTATATGAATAAAGACCTCCAAATAGTTTTATTAACTATAATGATAGAAGGTGAACAAAGTACCATAGTACCCCACCCTGATCTAGAAGCAGGAGTGTTTTGCTTAAGAAATTGACATTACAAACATCTAAATTTTTAACGTGATAATCACACATCTCTAGCGACACTGAACAGAATGCAGTTATACTTACACACTTGCTTGCCAGACAGTGTCAGTATCATAGAAGGGACACTGACAGAAGAAGTGAGGTTTGATTAGCTGTAAACATCACCAACAGGGAAAGCTGTGAAGGTTTCCTACACAAAAAGATCCTTATTTTTACTAAGGATGCCAAAGTACCAAATAGAAACCAGAGAAGGCAAAGACAAACTGATAATAATTAAAATTTAAATATCTACATCAAGGTAGCCAACACTTGATCTGGCCAATTGATTAATTTTGCAGACTATTAATCCCTTCTATGAAGCATGCTATTTTGGGCATTAATACTTATAAACTCCTAAGTTATCCCTTCCCAGCCTAGCCTGTATTATTCTAGTGTAGTCCACATTCTTGAGATAGGAAAACTTTTCAATTAAGAAAAATATACCCATAAACAGACCAGAGATGCAAGAAGTCAATCCCTTGGTACTCCTTTAAAAAGCTGCTGGACTACATGCGATATCAGAGAACCTTTAAACCTTTACATCAATTAACAGGGATATAGAAAAGCTAAGGCTGCAGAAGAACAAGCATTCCAAGGAGCGTCACAAGTCTTTTGTTACTCTCTTGATATCCAAAATTTGAAATACAAAATCTGAATATTACTCTCAAATACAGATAAACTACCTTTTAGATCTGAAATAATTAAGTAGCAGGAGAAAGAGAAGTTGCCAGAATTTGAACAGCTGCCAACAGTAAAGCCTTCATGAGAAACCTGGCAGAGCCTCAGGATGGCAGAAAGCACTGCACATCAATATAGCTAACTTGTTGACTCAACCCTTACTTACGCTGGTATCTAATACGCAGCACATTTATGTGCAATAGCTATTGTAATTAACAGAAATCATTACTATCATACCAGAGAGCTCAAATGTTTAACCTTACCCTACTGTTCTGAAGTAGAATTAAGCCAAAACTCCACTCGACAGCCAAGGAGCTAAGCACAACATGACTCCACAGCCCACCCTGGTCACAGAGGACGTTTGTGTTAGCTGTGAGACATGTCAACTAGCTATGATAACCAACAGCATGTTACTAGAACCGATTCATATACGATCTTGTGCATATACATTTGGATAGGGCAGGCTGGAAATCTTGCAACTGTAAAGCACACTAGCCCACCGTGTCATGCTCCCTCCATCATGCTTTGCCAATGGGAATTATGTACTCAAGGGCTAATCACAGGAAATAACCTATGAAGGCGGAAGGAGGAAGAGAGACAATGCTGGCACTAGGAAAAGATGATTCATCTAACTTGAGATTTTACACTCGTTTCGTTTGTAAAGAGAAGCAAAAGATAGGAAAATGCCAAGCAGATAGCACCAGTGATGCGCTCAATTACAAACCCCAATATTCGTTTAAGGAATTAACAAGGCTGTTGTCGAGTAGGTCACTCATTCAGCCTTCCAAAAGGTGAAGAATGATATTACTTCATATTAGGAACAACATATTAAGATAAATCTATTAGAAGTTTTTAGGATATACTTGGCATTAGACAGTCATCATGTTAATGTAAAATTAGGTACTTGCTATCCAAGCATCTCTACAGAAAATTCTTACAAGTAAAATGGTTTCTATCCCTTTTGACTTGTGCTACTGCTGAAATAGTTTGTGAGATCCCAGGTAAATCCCTGTTTAGCCAATATAACAAATAGTTTTCTTGTTTCTAATTTTCCTCATTATTCACACACAATCAACATTATAAGACTTCAATAATTTTAGTGACACTTCTATTGCAATTTTAATCTTTTTAATGTAATAACATTGACTTCCTGTCTTTTCTTTGTTAAGTAAAATCACACCATTACAGAATTCAACTAACCTGCAAGACAGGTTCTCTGAAGGCTTCCCTTCTTCAACAAGTCATATTATTAAAACTTACCACTTGGATTTAAGTAAACATAACATTGTATTTCCATAGATTAGTAAAAGCTATTTCTAAAATAAATTGTTGATGTCAAATAAGATGACAAGATGGGGGTGGGGAGGCTTAATCTAGAAAGCTCAATCAACCCTGCATGTAGATAACAATGCAAGGTTACTATGACTGACTCAAAACCTCAGCAAAATTATTCTTCTCCTCATACCCCCAAGATCCCAAACCTGTTTTGTTTCCTTTCCAACAGCGAAATCCCTTAGGACCTTTGATACTAAGTCAACATGTCAAAAGAGTTTTCACAGAAACTGAAACTATTTAAAAGGAAATACTTTTTCCAGTTGAAGCCTTTATCATTAGAGATGTTCGATCTAAGGAGAGGAATTATAAAAAGTAAATCGCAGGCATATACTGGATTTGTTCAAAAAAGACCAATACTTTCTGGTTTAACAAGAGTTACGAGTTAAGAGTGAGGCTGGGGTGGGAGGCTGCCCGTCTCACCCATTTTAGGAGATACCCTAAAACAGAATAAAGATAACAAGTCTCTACTACCTCCTGCTAAAACTCAAGTCTAAGTTACTTGGCCAGCAAGACCTTGTGCCAAAGAATTTTTATAAGACATTACTATTTACAGGGTCATCATGAGGGAAAGGGAGGGAGGGGGTACACAGCCTTGTTTTTCAACATAAGGCATAATATTAATACTTGGAGAA
The DNA here is from genome assembly GCA_013397275.1 of Burhinus bistriatus. Classification (NCBI taxonomy): domain Eukaryota; kingdom Metazoa; phylum Chordata; class Aves; order Charadriiformes; family Burhinidae; genus Burhinus; species Burhinus bistriatus. The sequence goes on from VYXH01010319.1 coordinate 224,885, forward strand.
AGTTAAAGGTATTTTTTTCCCCATATGGTTTGGAAAAGTGCTGGATCCAATACATAAATAACTTTAAAAAGTCAGTGCAAAGAGTATACATAATCAAGGTTTTGTTCTGTTCTCAGTATGACCAGACACACACAAAAGCCTCAAAAAATAGAGCAGGGAGGAAGGAAGTCAGACTGCACTGAACAATGCAGAATAGGAAGAAAACCAGTCTTCCTTCTACTTCTAGTTCTTTAAGGACTCAGGTCCTCTGAAAATAGGTAAAAGCAACACTTCCAGAGGATTTACACAGAACTGATTACTTGCCTGCTGCATCTTTTTTCCTTTGGGTCCTCAGATCCAACATACAGCAATTCTACTCTAGCACAGTAATGAGAATAAACTAAAGTCTAAACAGCTACTTAAATTCACAAACCACAAACCATTAAATCTGGATTGACAAAAAGCTATACTCAGAAACACAGACAGCTTAAATAGAATGAGCTACACTGCAAATAAAGATGCCTGAAACCATCCCAGGAAAGTTTTTTTCCAGTAATACCTCAAAAAGACAACTTTGAAGTGGTACTTTCAAAAGAATGCAGATATTGTTATTCTGTAATGAGTTTTAAGGAAGCAACATCTATATTCTGTGCCCTTCCTCCCACGCATTCCTCAATAGCGCACTCAATTTTTCTTCTAGCTGAATCAATCTAAAATACATCCTTCAGGAAATGAGCACCTGTTAGGAAATAAGGAGTTCACAGGTTATAGTGCCACAATATGAAAATGTTAGCACACAAAAAAAGCTACGACTTCTACAGGAATTAGAGATCTCAGTTATGAACTCAGTTCATAAACCAAAGTCAAAAAAATGAAACTCCAATCTGTATCCCATTATAAGACAGAATGATCTACAATCACTTAACTTTTTAACTGGAAGTTAAAGCAAGGTTATATTCAAAGAAGAGGTTTTTCATCTATTTTGTTTTATTAAACAAAGACAACTGACTTCCTTGGACCTTAATTTGAATGATGCAGACTTAAACTATTCATTCCATGAAACTTACAGATGGGTATGTTCATTCCTACCTTAACCACTGCAATAAAATCCTCCCCCGCGTTTTTTTTTAAAAAAAAAAAAAAAATAAAACCAAAAAACAAAACAAAACATCGGATGTGACAACTAATCACTATCAAATAATACTCTAAGAAAAAAAACCCAACACAATTGGAAAGACATTGTAGAATGAAGTGTCCAGACCCTACCAGAAGTCCTGCTGTGCTCTGTAGACATTCTAAGCGGAATTCCACCATTAAAACCAAACCTACATAAGCTGTGCTTAATAAAAATATCTAAGCACTGCCTGGCACATGATCTCATGAAATTTGTATTAACAAAGGCCAAAGACCTTCCTGAATTAACTCCTGTCTGGTTGCTTTTTCCAGAAGGTATGATCTAGCATAAGCCCTATTTAAAGATCGCAAGTAGAAAACCATCTAAAACAGAATTCATCTGGGCTCAGAATCAATTAGGAAATTTCATTATTTTTGTTTACTCGCCATCATCATTTCTCTTCTGTTATGTATTCAGATGCTTCTATCTGATGAGCCATTTATTCCTCACATTCAGATAAACTGAAGAGTTAGAAAACAGGCCCTTGCAAGTCAGGAACACAGATAATTAGCATGTTCCCTCCTACTAGGTAGCTGCAAGAACTGGTATTCAGGAAGAAATCCCTGCTGGATACCAAATAACCTCCTTACTCCTCCATTTGATACTATTGTGAATACATTCAATGACCAGGCTAGTTTTTTGTGTGTGTGTGTGGTTTGTTTGTTTTGGGGTTTTTTTTGGTTTTGTTTTTTTTTTTTTTTTTTTGTTTGTTTGTTTGTTTTTTGTTGTTTTTTTTTAATAAGCGAAATATTATGCAGCTAGGCACAGGCCACCAGCACAGCCACCCCAAAGGTCAATCCATCTATCCTAGGTAAGTCACATGAAATTTGGCAACACTTGCATGAATACTGTTTGTTTGTAGCATATGAAAAAATACTGGGTTTCCTCAGTTAGCTGAGAGCTCTTAATATCCTTTTCCAAGTCATTATATCCTCTGGAAGCTTTATCAATAAAATTTAATGTTTCCTTGCAAGGCAACACGGAAAGATTAACAGCACTACCACAATTCCCTCTAACTCACTAGCAATATACTCATTTACAATTAGTAACTGAAGGTTTTCCAGGACAAAAATTTGGAAGATCCACGTCATCTGGGAATAAAAATACTCACATTGCATTTGAAAGCTAAGAAGCTGAATTCACCCTTACTTTTTCAAAAGCAGTAAACACTGGATGCAGTGCTACCCCAACCCTGAAGATAAAATTTCCCAGCCATCCCCATGGCCCTGCATACGTTCATTCTCAAGACAACATATGCTTCCAAGCAACAGTTATTAATGTCATAGTGAACCTGCACTGACTGAAGTCTCTAGTGGTTAATGGTTAATTGCCTTCCAGCAGAGAAGGATCGCTACAGGATAATGCAACAGATCCCTGATGCCATGAAAAGTGCCTATGCTTGCAAGTCCCATCTTGCCATTTTATCTTCCTTTGAACCTAAAACCATCTGTCCCATCTTACAAAAAACTAAAAGCGTCCGAATCACAATCTATACCATGCTTAAATCTATAAACACATACTAGAAAAATATATATCACCTACCATACTGAAATTCACACTGTAATGCAATAAATGAAAGATATGGCCCTTGGGGAAAAATACAGAAACCTAAAGCTGCACTTCTATCCAACTGTCAAACTTCACTTTGTGAACTACAGCATCACTATTTGTACATATGGGCAGCCTCAGCTGATAAGCCATTTCTTCACAACATCATAAATAGAGGAAAAAATTCACTTTCAGAATAAAACAGAACATTAGTTTTGGTAATTAAAAATAATAATAAAAAAAATAATCTATATTTAAGCTTAAGGGAGGGGGTAAATTAAAATGGGATTTAGCATAGAAGTATTATAGCTTACTTAGCGTACTAAACCAACGACACCAGCAAAGAAATGGTGAAGACAAAGAATCAAAGCCCTACACTTTGAAGTAAGAAATTAAATACAAATCAGAAGGCTGCAAACCATGACATAAGCTTGTGCTCATCTTGTTTGTAATTATACCTTCATTCTTCTTTTAAAGAAAAGTGTCTTTAAACAGAACAAAACCCAAATGAACTATGGTAAGTATGAGGCTCTCGGCTCTACCAAGAAACTACAGCACGCCTATACTTGTGCAACCAATTACTTGGCTAAATAAGATCATTTATTCAGATTAAAGCCAGAAGCAATTAATATCCTTATCTCCTTTGTATTTTGCTTTGCATTGATCTGAGGTACCGCATGTAAATTGAAAAATATGTTATTAGAAATTGGTTATTTTTTAAGAAGTATCACTGTGCACATGCATATTTAATTATTTGTACTGATAATTCTGTAAATCCTTCCCTTTCATCTTATTCAAATAATTATTTATACTTTACGTTTCCAATTGCCAGGATTTTTCTATTCCCAGCTCCAAATCAAGAAATTTCACATCTTAATAGAACATTTAAAAAGTCAGAGACGCTGACAAGTGTCTCATGCTATATTTGCAACCAAACATCCTTTCTGAGATTAATTCTCCATCAAGATTTGGAAGCAACTGAGGAGAAAGATTTGGTTATACCAATGGCTTATGCTCATCCCTAAGACTCTGAAAAGGAAACATGATTCCACTACGCATCACACTGTTTTCAAGAGACCCTGGAAAGTATTAGTGCTGCTTCACAGCCCTCTGGAAGAGACCTCATTTGGTCAACCACCTTCAAGAAACGACTAACTGGAATAGACATGGTGACAGCCAAACAGGGTCGTCAGCAAGAGGCCTGGTTCGTTTAGCTCAGCAAAGCAATGAAGTTCTCTCTGAGGGTCAAGTTCCACTGAGGGTTGGCAGAAGACTAGAATCAAACCGAGGACAGGGAAAGCGGAGTAAAATGTCCTGGAATACGTTCCAACTGAAGTAAAAGACTATCGGTCACAGCATGAAGAATGTGAAACAGAACTGAATATAAGGATAATGAATATCTATTTCAAATGAAGTCAAATCAGTTAATGAAAGGCATTTTACTGTATTTCTACAGACAGGCAGTACCAAAAAACCTGCTCAGATGCCTTCACGTTTTAATCACCATTCACATGAAAAAGCTTTGCAGTTACCCAAATTTATTTGCAACTCAACTGCAATATGAGCTGCCTTTGTCTTCTGGGTTTGTTTTTTTTTTTTTAAATTCTGTTTGTGGCAGGGGTAATGAAGAGAAATTTGCCTACAGTAGATTCTATAAGGCTGTTCTATATCCTTTGACTCTGCATTTAAAATAAAAAGCAGAAAAATTGAGTATTTTAAGTTTTGTGTAAAGGTATGGACAATTTGCAAGATAAAGCAAACTTGAAAACCTGAAACCAAATTAAAATCAAATTTAATATTAAGCCATAAGGGGAGGAGGAGGAAATCATGTCTTAGTAGTTAAAGTATAATAATTAGTTATATTTAAAGAATTTTCTGCACAGCATTAAATGCTATTCTCTAGTTGATAAGTGAAATTGCAGCAGGTATACAAAGTAACAGAACTAATTTAAGCATGGACAAGCTTAGACTTGAGTGAAAAAAGACTCGGGCCTGTAATACCCAGATGTGCAGCCAGCAAGAATCCAGGCTCTCCAGGGGAAAAAGGGAGGGAAGGAGATTTTCTTTTAATTACACACATCACAAATTCTTTAGGAGCACATATCCCACATGCAATACTTCCCTTCTTTGTAGCCAAATATGACACAGCAGAACAGAGCCAATCCACCTCCTACCAGAATTCTGCTTTTCCTGTACTAGAAAGATGTTTAACATTTTTTCAGTTATGCAGCCACATGTGCTAAAAAAAAATACCAAAAGCTAATAATTAAGACGATTCAAGCATTTCCTTTCCCCAGTACAATGGCTAAAAGTGTTCTGAGCAGGTAGTTAAAATGCCCCAAAATTCTCTCAACTAGCTCCGACAGGTAACAACAATGCATATACATTTTTTTCCTATAGATAGTTGTTAAGAGATTTCATCTGTTGTTTATTCTTCAATCCTGAACACAAATATGTAAAATTAATAGGGTTATGCAAAACAAACCCCCCCAAACTTACAAGCACTTTCCCTATGAACAGTAAGAAGCATTCATTCAAAGGTAATTTTAAGATGCGCACGACAATGTTTAGGAATTAATTACTTGACTATGTCACTTCAATGATACAACTGCAGATGCTCTACTCCAGGAATTATGTTACAAGAAAATGACCTCACCTGGTAACAGGTAAAGGGTTAAACATAATCACTCTTGACAAATCACTACAAAGTTAGTAAAACCACAAGTTAAGCTAATATCCATAGCAGATTACCTCAGCCCTTGCACTTCATTATCCCCGACTGTCCAGCTCTAGATGTCTACTGTACATGCATACATGACATCATGTATTAAGTTTCTTATAGCCACATGAAATACACTGCTGAAACATAACACATTGTGTGCTTCAACTACCACTATAAGATGGACCAGAAATCTACTGAATTAACTGAGGAAATATCTAAAGCTTGAAGTCCTTTGACCCAAGCATATGATTTACTGCTGCAGCTTAAAAAGCGGAGATCAGATAGTCCAGGGGAGTCTATTCAGCTACCCCTCACCAAAAAGCACAGGTACTAATAACAGGAAGCCAACCACGATCTCAACACACATAACAGGAACAAAAAGGGAAAGCAGCATCTCCAAAACTCTCATCTCAAATGTTCCCTGACCCAAAGATGTAAGGGCTATAACCAGAGGTTCCACATGCTTCAGGTGAGAAGGTAGAAGATTTCAAGGAATTAACACACAAAAGAAGCTCTTCCTGCTTGTTAACTTGAGTGAGGAATATTTTACACTAGGATCACGAACAAAACATCAAGAGTTCAAAGACGATATACCAGGGCAAACTGAACAAGAATCTAGAAGTAAGAACAAGTAATTATTCACACAAAGTTCATAAGAAACAAGCAATCAATCCACTGGTCTTAAGAGGTATGCATATTGACGTATGAAGCATAAGAAAAGGAGCTAGAATTCTTTGAACATGATCAAGACGACGATCTACTCCATAAGAGTTCATTCCCAGCTGGAATACTAAATAGAAAGCGGATACAGTCAGTTCATAGGGAAAAAAAAAAAAAACAAAAAAACCCCAAAAAAACCCAAAAAAAACACAAAACACAAAACAAAATAACCGAAATAAAACAAAAGTGCTCAGAAGTGTTATGCCCTATATGTAAAGGATGTAAGCATCACAAATGCAGAGAGGTATCTTGGAAGTCTACAAGTAATATAAGGAAGAAAGCACATGAGTGCTGTCAAGCTGCAAGTTTACTAGAGACCATCAGAAATTGCGGACAGACAGATGATACCTTTTCTGGGCAGGTAGAAAAGTCAAGAAAAGCACAAGGCTTGTTGTTACAAGGAGATATTAAGAACCTAGGCACCTACTAGGAATGGCACATAGCAGAACTCCAGCAAAAGTTCAAGGAACTTACTTTTTTTAAAACACAGAAAGCAACCAGAAACTCTTCCTTTAGCTGTAGCCAACAAGAAAGAAGTGGTTGACAGTGAACAATGAGAGAGTTTGGTTGGAAGTGAACCATCAAGTCAATGGTTACTGAAGAGGGAAAGGAAAGAACAGCAAGAGACAGATTTAACGTAACTAAATAAGAGCTCGTAGAAGTCAAGTTTAAGGCAAGGAAGCACTCATTCTCAAATGACACAATAGATACAAACACACACAAGAAAACCAAGCACAGCAAGAGAATAGAAAACATAGCAAGAGAATAATGACTCAGAAAAAGCACACAGAAAGGGAATAACAAGCATAACAATGGCAAGAGAATACAGGGGACAAATTGAAAAGGCTAAAGGCACAAAATGAAATAATTCTTACAAAACAGCTTGAGGCTGCTAGGAAATCATTCTATTAGTACACTACTAATAATAAGAGAATTTGTCCATTGCTGGATGAAAAGGGAAAACAGATTAACAAAGAACAAGTCCTCACCAAAGAGATCAACTACAAGCAGGTGACTAGCCCAATTAGCACAAATAAATAGCCAAATACACCCACCCAAAGTTGACCTATTATTGGAAATAGCCGTACTTACTTCCC
>VYXH01010319.1:246797-258864 GCA_013397275.1 Burhinus bistriatus
GGAGCGGAGGGGACGGGCAGGGCCGGGGCACGGGCCACCCCGGGCGCCGAAGAGCGGAGCGCACCGACTGTCACGGCAACGGGGACTCCCTCGGCCCCAGCGCCGCTGACCAGAGTTACCGTCCAATATGGCGGACACAAGGGGAAAGTGATCCCCCTTTACGTCGGGGGGCTCCCCCTTGCGCTGACGGGAACCCGCCCCGCGGGGCACGCTGGGATGCGTAGTTCCCGCGCCGCCCCGCAGCCCGTGGCCGGTGCTAACGGCGGACTACAACTCCCGGCGTGCAGTGCGAGGCCCGCCTGGGCGCGGCCGGTGAGCTCATCCGTCCCCGCGGTGCCCGCTGGGAGCTGTAGTCCTCCCCGCCGCCGTTAGCCCCGCCGGCCGACGTTGCCACCCCGGTCAAGGGACTACACCACCGCCCAGGAGCCGGCGAGCACCACGTGAGGCGCGCCCCCGCGCCTTAAAGGGGCCGCAGCTCCTGGCCCTTCCCTCAGGGGGCTGAGGCACCGCGGGCCGCGTTCNCAAAGCCCAGGCAGGGCAGGCCGAAGATGGAGGTCGCACCCCTCAGGCTGGTGGCTGAGGGCCTTGTACCCCATCCCCCTGAAGAGCCCCGAGGCCTTTGCCCGTGAGGCAAAGGGTCCTCTGCTGCTTGCTCCTGAGGCACTGGCCTCCTGGCTAGGCCAAAGGAGGCTCTCCTGTAGCGTAACCCCGTCAACCGTGGCAGCCAGGCGGCTGCTCCTCCTACCATCATCGCCTGCCTGCGGATTATAAACCACTTGAGCGATTGCCATCGTTTCCCCAGGTTGTTCTCTGCAATCGCGCATGCGGGCCCAGGAAAGATGAAATGCTGTAGCTTTGATGTGTCTGGGCAGCATGATGTAAAAATAATAGGTGTAAGCGTGTTAGACCTGGTGATAACTTCTGGCGGTATAAAATCTTACAGCAGTGTTAAAATTTTGATGGTGTTGCGTGGTAGCGATGGTGGGTCAGACTCTAGTTCCGGGGCACCAGCATATTTGCCTTTCATTCACAGATGACCATACACGCCGAAAAGGTCATGGAAAAGACAGCTCAGGAGTTTTGGGAGAGAAAAAGAAGAAGGTGCTAATTTCAGCCTGTCCTGATGAGTGGTTGGCAGCTCCAGTAGGAGCTACCATTCCATGATTCTATGCTGAAGCTGTTCCAGGCTTAGTTTGCCTCCATACACACAGAAGAGCTTTGCGTGTAAGCCCAGGCAGCTGTGAAACCAGGAGAACATGTTTGTTCGTTATGTGGTCTAGTAAATGCTGAGTTTTTTGGGGTAGGGCCTTAGTCTTCTTAAACGCGTTCAATGCTCAGCACACACAGTGCTGCATAAACAGCAAACAGCAGCGGCAAGAGTAGGGGCTGTACAAAACTCACACAATTGTATGCAGCCTTTTGCCACAAACAAAGGAACTCTAGGCCTTGTAGTATAAATTTGAAGCTGACTTTGTGTGACATCTCTTCTTAATATATGGCATTATTTTCAGAGCTAACATCTTTCATTTGAAACGGTGACACGTCTTATTTCAGTCTTATATAGGGCTGTCTTTATCTTCCTTTCAGACTTATATTTTCACTTGGCCCCTGTTCATTTAACAACATGCTTCTGAAAGAAATATTATAGCTCTGTCAGTCTCTCTATCCCCTATGTATTACAGATAAAAAGCATTATTATGGGAAACCATTATAGTAAAATCACTCAACCGTACAGGAGCTGAGGTAATACTACTTAGTCTGACATCACAGCATTTAATTCACATACTCTCATTGTAGAAACATAAATGTTTTCCTTTTACACTTCAGAAAATAAGGGCCATCCAGATGAGTTTTTTAAAATCCAGTTTTCCATGTTAAAGAAAATTCATAGTGTGGGACGGTAAGTTTTTATAAACTGTGCAGGTCAGGGTCTTTTTTAAAACCTGCTAGTAAATACTAGTGCTCAGGAAAATGAATTACTTTTATGGTTTTGAACAGAACTCAGCTACCACACCTTGTTTTTAACTTACAATTAGCTGTTGAGCTGGTAGGTGTTTTAGAAATGAACTTGCCACTTTGGTGTGGATTTGAACATTTGTATGAACCAGAGCAAAAGGGAGAGGAAATTAATTTGACTGCTGTGCAAACCTACAACTAAGTTTCTTGCCGTTACTTGAATCAAATTACTTAAAATGTTCCACCTCATCCCTACGAAAATAAACTCAGTCATTTGAACAAACTAACTTTAATTTATCTCATTGTTAATTTAAAGCGTGACAGTATACTTCAGTACCCTTTGGAGGGAAAATTATTTATACTCCGAAAGTTTTTCACCCTTTGCAGGAATGACATTTATAAAAACTCACTGCATAAACAGTGCGCATCACCGCAGTGCTTTCCCATGCTCTTCCTTTGAACCAGCCCAGTTTCAGCAGCGTTGTAGTTTTCTCTGTGAGCCGTGAAGTCAATAAAAGGTTGTACAGAGAGTTGTGCAGGTCACAGTCGCCTTCGAGTTCTGCCTTCAAGGTGCCAAGGTGGGCTGGGAAAACTTCATATAGTTTTACCACCTCGCTGGAATATTTGTGGTCTCACATTGCACATACAATAATGTAAGGAATCTATATACTGAACCATTGTTATAACTGCAATTAAAAAATAAGAGATCTGCTAATCATTACTGTTGTTGAAATAATAGTCTTGTGCCAGGGAGGTTAAAATCTATGGTTTCTTTAGTTGCAAGGAGTTCTTAATTATACATTTAGTTCTCAATTCTGCAAATGCTACTTAGTGACATTAGTGATAGACTGAAGTCAAAGGAACAACTCACGTGCAAGGCAGCCCTGCAAAGAGTTTAAACTGTGCTCCTGTTCTCCACCGTTCCCTAATTACCCTGATTCACTGGACTATTGATCTATTTACATTTCCAAAACTTAGTTTGGGGTACTGGTTTTCACTCCATTTTTCCCATATTGCTACAGTTTTGCTGAGGACCCAGGGCTTTTCATTGACATTAACATTATACAACTCAAGCAATTTGTCAATGTAATTATTCTGCAACTAACACTAATTTGTCTTTGCTGTCCAACAAGCTGTCATTTTAATAGCAAGTTCATTTTTATAAAAGGCTTCTCTACAGGAGAGTGAACATGCACATTTGTGGGTATAGGGAAGGATGTATTTACATGTAAGTGAAAACAGAAAATATTGAGCCCAGACACTTCATCTCCTATGAGCCCCCTGTGACAGGGGCTGTGGCATTAGAGGTCCATGTCATTCACCTCCAGAGGCTGTTCTGTCTTTTCCCCAGGTTGGTTTAAGAGGACCCACTGTACTGGGCCTTGCCACAGCACGGCGTGAGACTGGATAGGGCTTTTCCAGCCTTGCATTTCTATCACTTTGATTTAAGGATCATCGTAATGGTGAGAGACCCGCTCCATGATCCACGTACCAAGCTCACATCCCACTGCTCTTTGGGAAAAGCACCTGGAGGTGACTAAGGTCTCCTGGAGGAGCTCTGTCTGTGGTCACACAGTGATAGCATCATGATTACAAACTGGCATGCAGATCACTAAAGCAACATCACAGCATATATCTACACTGAGTGCCTTTTAATCAACTTACCTCCAGTTCTCATACCCGGTACCAGAGTATCTGAGCTCCTTCTGCATACGATGGATATTGACAAGTTCCTGGATGGCCTTCATGGAGTCCTAGGCACCGTCTCCTTTTCAAAGAAAGAAAATGTTCTCAGGATAAGTTTATCAATTTATTTGCTTTGGTTGAGAGAGTTTTTGGTTGCTTGGTGGGACTAAACCAAAGAATGGTAGAAGCAGCATCGTTCTTCTAGCAAGGCTTTCTGTAAAACAGAGGACTGTGGGTTTTTCCTTTAGATAGCCAAATTCAGTTTCACCTAATCTCCTCTGGAATTTGTTTCACAGCCAGATGCCTCAGCTGAGAAAACTTTATCTAATGCTGAAGAGGTTTAGAGCAAAGTAAAAGGGATCTCACATGTTGTATAATAAAATTTCATTTCAGGAACTTTATGACCTCTTTGGCTTTATGGTTATTGGCTTTTTTCTAGACAATCTTTACTGGTCCTTAAACAATGTGTTCTTTAAAGCTGTAAGCACAGAGGTCTTGCAGAAAGTCAGACTTGCTCCAGAGCATCCAGCATGGAGAACAATATCCCAGGGAAAACCTTTACTTGGTGCCTGTTGTATCTGAGAAGATGTGTGATTCCTAGGTGCTTGTTCACAGTGCCAGCACTGAAAGACTCCTGTGTTGTGCTGAACTTACAAAAAATAAATGCAGAAGCAGAAAAGCAAGATTTATTTATTTTTTTCCTCCCGAAAACCTCAGTAACTAAACTGAATGGTCTGTTTCTTACTATGAGAATGCTAGAACGCTGATCTTAATTCAGCAACTTTTTTCCCAATATTCCTTTGATTCTCAGCTTTTCCCCCCCTCAGAGTAAACTCTTTCAGCCTATTCGGAAGAATGTCTTCTGAAACATCACCTGCATTTTATAAGGCATTGCTTAATTCTGGCCTTTGAAATATGGGTTATGTCACGTAATGTTGCTCTCTGCGAGCTGACATTTTACATAATGAAATATGGTGCCTTTTTGCATTAAAAAGCCACATTGCTGTCCCTTGTTACCTATTGAAACAGTTATAAAGAAACATTTTGCTCATCAGTACTAAGACTGCAGGTAAGACTCTATTGGTTCCAGTTTTTCCTAACAAGAGCATGAGATATACCTGGATGTAGGAAATGGTATACCTGTGGGTTGCTGGCACGCAGCTGGAGGATGTCCTACCAGCAGCAATTCAAAATGAAGCAGAGCAGCTTGGACAAGTCTGCCCTCAGATGCTTTCAAACCCTTGAAATAAAGTGTACAGGGAATGAAGTTTAGTCTCTCAGCTCGAGTTTTGGAAGAAAATTCAATTTCCACCTTTCAGCATAGGTGTTAACCTACAGATTCAGAGCTTTGCTGGTGTGCTGGGGGAGCGAGGAGGATATTTCCACAGTGTGATCTTCTCTATTGACAGAGTCCCCATGCAGTAGGAAAACACAGCAGCAGTTTCCTTGCTCAGTTTCCAGTCCTGCCTGCCCAGCCAGCTCTGTGCCTCGAGGAGCCCAGGCTCTCCGCTCCCTCTGAAGGCCAGGATCACCAGGGATGTTCACCTTCTTTGCCTTTTCCTTCCGTTATTGTTGCCAATAACCCTTGAAATTAAGCACTGGGAGCCATTTGCTGAGAAGTCTCTCAGCATTTAGGGTCGGTTCTGCCCCTTGGATCAGAATTATTCTAGTAGTGTTTCTCCTGTTTCCAGCTGCTGATGTATAAGAAGGTTTGGGGCACTTTTGACTCTTTCATTTCACCTTTTAAAAGATGCTAAATCCATCCATCAGTTTTAATCCACAGTATGACAGCTGAAAGATCAGAACCCGCCTCCTGGCAGCCATTAGCACCTACAAGCACATGTCCAATGTCATTGTGAGTTGTACCGATAGGAGCGTGTTCTGCTTTTGCATTCGTTGATCTGGAGCTTTTTAACATTATCAAAATGAACAATGCAGTTTGTGAGTCTTTCTTACAGTTTATCTGTCTGCTTCTTTGGCTTTTAAATTTATCACCACAGGGGAAAAAAGAATATCTCATTGCTCTTCTGTCAGCTGTTTCCTCAAAATATCCCAAATAATTTATTTTGCCCTATCACTGAGTTTTGGTTGTAGTAGCAGATCTCTTCATAACATGAGGATGGTCAACAGACTTCATGGATCACCCAGGTTTCCACCCTATGTCTGAGAAAACCAGCAGAGGAAGGGGATAAAAATGTCAAGTTTCCCTCTGCTTGTCTCTGAGCAATCAAGTTCATGAATTTTAATTTCTATTTGTAGAGCAGTTGAACCCAGAGTAACAGTGAGGGGTTTTATGGGCTTGCACCACCTTTCATTGATGGCAGAAGAGAGGCAGTCCTGGATGAGAACGTCTGTCCACCAGCATGACACTGGGGAATTAGCAGCAGCCACAGACAACATCTTTTGTCCATCCTGGTTGAAGAGAAAGAAGTGGAGAACTGGGACCTTAGGGTGCCACAGTCATAGACTTTAAGCCTACAAAAGCCCAATTTACCTGACCACCTTCAACATCATTCTTAAAATTTCACTTATTATTGGGATGACAATATGTTTTCCGAAAGATCTCTGGTCCCAACCTGAAAGATACTGAGTAACAGGGAACGCATGGTCACAGAAAATGTTCATCTGAGGAAGCAAACTACCCGCCTTGTTAAAATGTTAGTATCTCTCCTGCATCCCAGACTTTGCTGGATACAGCCTTGCCTGGCTGAGGGAAACAGCAGTGTTAGTGATGCAAAGGCCAGGCGGGCTGGACTAGCCACACCTGGAGCATTGCCCACTGCCGTCTTTAGGAAGCCCAGTGTCATATGATGCATCTGGAACACGTTCCTTCTTCATTGCACATTTTGATAGCTTCCCCACTTATTGAATGAGGAACACGTGAGTGCGCCCCTGGGAATGGCCACCTAGGAGGAGGGAAGGGATGACAGCAAAGTGAGGGCACTGCCCATCCTTTGTCATGAGGTGGGTGGAGAGCGAGCTGGAAAAACCAACATGTGGACCAAATCCAAGCAATAAAGATTCTGTGCTGGCAGTAATTGTAATGCGGCTTGGCAAGGAGCAGGGCCTGTAGGTCTCATGATGGGGCAGAAAGGGTGGGAGTCATGTTTGGCATGTGGGCAGGCTGAGGGGAGCAAACATGAGGCACTCACTTTCAGGAAGTTTTGAAGCCATGGCAGGACACTGGTTTTTATGGCACTGGTTTTTATGGTGCCTTGCTCAAACAGACCAGCAGAAACACTGATGAAGCCAATAATCCTGTGTGTTTCAGGTTCTTCATCTCTGCTTCTCTCTTCTCCAGGTCTTCTGCAATGTGCCAGTCCCTGTTTTTGTCCCGCACCTGAGCGGACTATGAGAGAGAAGAGGAATGGATTCAAACCCACATAAGCCTGTCATCTTTGCACCCTAGGCTGTGGTGCAGACACCTACCACTAACCCACGATGTTTTAGCTACATGACACAGTGGAGAACAAGGCACCAAAACTAAGTTTTACTGCTTTTACTCATGACACAAGTTTAATCTGAATCACCTGATGCTGTGCAGTAGACACATCCCATGTTTTGAATGAGGTTTTTGGCTGCAGAAGAGCATAACAGTTTAAGAGCTAAAAAATAAGTAAGCTAGAAAAACTAATTTCTATAAGCTGTTTCTAGCAGTAGCGTTCAAAGGAAACCAAACCATATGCTACCACCTTGTCTCAGTGACCTGCTTAAGAATTTTTTTAATCCACCGATCACGTTCAGTCCCATTTGACAGAGGCAGAGATCCCTCAGATATGCCATCCTACAGGTTTTAGGCGGACGTTAGCTTTCACATCCCCAGGGTAGCCCCATAAGGGGAAAAACACTTTCAGTCTCTTATCTGAGACTATCTTTTACCTAGAGGCAAGAACCCACCGGCCAGTCAGGTCATGTGTAGCTTCAAAGATGGCATAAAAGATTCTGCCGCTTGCCCAGCCAGGCAGAGAGGAAATGAGAGAGCCGGGAGGGGAAGCGAAGGAATGTGGAGATGCAAAGTCCCACCCCATGGGAAACTAGACTTCCACTCGTCATAGAGCAGCATATTTCAGTGAAGCCTGTAGTTCAGAGGTGGCCTCGCTGAGATGCCTCCAAGCCTGGGGTGTTGGGGGCTAGTGTTTGGTCCAAGATCAAAGATACCAAAACCAGTTGTGAAATTCCAGTCCAGACCGAATTCCTTACCACAGTAAGCATCTGTACTTCAACTTAAATATTTATTTTGCTCGATGAGATTATTGGAACTGACTGGGCTTGTCCCTGGATTGTGGAATCATTTCCATCTTGTCTCCTAAAGTCCAAACCAGGCCTTTTAATCCTCAGGAAACTTGAGCAGTTAATATAATGATGTGATCCAAAAAGATGCTGAGCACCGGAAACCTCATAGCGGCAAGTATAAATATGTCTGGGTTTCAGCTGCAGGTCCTTTAAGAGCTACCTGTTATTGTAGCCACTTCATATCATTTGCTCAGTAGGACTTTTTGCTGAATTGATAAGCAGTTCACTGTAAACAACCGTTTCATGGTATTTATATGAATACAGGGTGTCATAATTCTAAGCTTCTCTCCTCCCTACGAGAGAAAGTATTCAAGGAAATTCCCCAAATGGCAAGTCACATTTGGATGAGGCTGGCATCACTCCAAGAGTGTGTGATTGCCAGAGAAAGGGAATTTACTTGAGGAAGAATAAGAATATAGCATTATTTACCAGCTAAGAGCTGATTCTGCAGGGGGTAGAACATTGTCTGCCTTGGTATCAGAGGAGACTGAGGCTGCTCTGCATCTCAGCCCCAGATTTAATAAACACTGACATGTTTGCACAGTATGTGCTTGCAAAAGTCATTTCTGTAAGTGCAAGGAGGCAGTTTGTGCATTAGCAAGGCCGGCAAAGACATTTTCTGAGCCACTTCAGTATCAGAGTTGTCAAGTGCAACAGCAATAGCAAAAGCTTCAGCAGAAACGGGCTTGTTAACATACACTGTTTCTGGGCACAAACAATTAGTAGAGGGCTATGGTTGCTGGGTTTCAGGGCTTTTGCTAGTCTGAGTTTATCTATCTATCTATCTATCTATCTACTTTGAAGTAGTAAAAATGACACATGCACTGGATTGTTCATGTGTATAAATAAAAAGGAACTTAACCCCTATGGTCGCATTTAGCATACACATTTGAGCATACCTTTATATTTAACTCCAGAGAGAAATCAGGGCATGGTTGTACACCGCAGTTTGTTTTTAAAGCATCCACCTTCAGAGAGTGCATCGTGCCATCAACCACATGCTGTTTGTTTGGGAAAGGGGTGGAACAAGGAAATACTGGACATTGCAAACATTTTGCCACATGCAGCTGTACCAGTTATAGAGAACGTCAAGAGAGAGCATGTAAAAGCAGCTTTAAAGGTGCTTTGCTCAGGTGGGTCGCTCCATTGATTTCTCCCTGTTTGATCCCCCTGGCAAATACTGGCAAACTTGGGCACAAAAGCAGCATCTTTCTTGTTGGCTTCTTCGGTGCAAGTCTTCCTCCCAGTTCCCCCAGTTCCCTCCAGGATGGTGCCCAAATGATTTTGAACAACAGCAAGATAGCACCGCAACTTTAAAGAGTCAGAAATTTGTTTTTCAAGGGTAAATTTTTCCCATCCAGGCTAATGGGTACCTGAGTCAAAGCTGACCAAGAAATGAGAAATTTTCTCTTCCCCCTTTTAAAATGTTTACATTGTTGTAGGCAATTCATGCCAACTGAAGTAAAGGGAAGCAGGCTGTAGCTGGGTTTGGGTATGATACATTTATTTATACTTATTTCTAACACATTTCAACTTCTACAGGCCATATAACAGCTCCCTGTCTTTGGCTAATGAAGCACTTTGAGTCATCTCATTCAAAATTAAAAATATGACATTGCTGTTGTGCCAGATAAGAGATGGGTGTATTCTCTGAATTCTTTTATTTCTTGGTGACTAAATTAGAAACAGGCTGGAACAAAGAAGAGATATTTCATTACATGACTGCAAATAAACGGTATATAAAACCACTACATCGTGTGCTTCAGTAAAATAACTTGCTGCTATGAGAAGTACTCTGTGCTAAAGATTTGCTTGAAAATCCTGCCCTTCTCAAAGAAGGGTCACCTCTCTACATTTCAAGCAATTCTGTTTGTTTCAAAGTGCAAAAGAAGAAAGTGGAAAATGTCTTTATTTAAGAGTATGTGGTAGCGGGATGCATCGTTGATAAAAATAATGGTTAATAACTCAAATCCAGAATGGGCAACAGATTCAGCCTGAATGAATTCAAAAGCCTTGTCAAAGAGAGCAATTCATTTTTGGCAGCTTGAGAGCTTAGAAAGTGGGTAAGGGAAGGGCTGCCAGAAATGTGTTTCTTGGAAGACGTCTTTCTACTGATGGTACCTTTTAGAATTTGCTCTAACCTGGATTATCCCTTAGGATGTTACTTGCTGCTAGTGCTCTAGCTTAGGACGTGCAGGTGCTGGGTTGAGTTTCCTTCTCTGCCCGATGCCCTGTGTGATTCTGACCATTTATTTAACCTCCTTGGGCTCACTTTCCCTTGTATAAAGTGGAAATAAAAACCATTGTGCAAATCTTCCTTCTGAGCCTCTCTGGCATGGTATCTTACTGTTTCCAGAATAAATCGCTGAAGATTGCAAGGAATTATATTGACACAGGACAAATTACTATAAAATAATCTAAGAAGTGCTATCTAATATAGGCAACACTTGAAAAGCTGAACTCTCTATTTTGTCATCCTCTTTTAGGATGGCTTAAATTTCAGGCAATTCAGATCTGCAGTAAGGAGTTATATATCTACTGCCATCTCACAGTATTTGTGATAGTTGGTTGAAGCATCATCCCTCAAGCATTTATAAAGCAGTTTAATTTTTTTTTTTAAATTACAATAAAATACCAGATCACTGTGTCATAGCAATGTAATAACTGTTGTAGTTCTACCAGTTCCATACAGTGTTTCCTTAGTGCTTGCACTGTTAAAGCCTTACAAAAAGACCATAGTCCCAATTTCTTCTCCCAGGGTGAGATGCTGGAGTCTGAACACCATCATGTTAAGCCAAAGGAACAGCAGCACTTTCCACTCCGTAAGACACTGGTCTGCCTATAACTCAGGGAAATAGATCTGTCTGAGTTCATGCTGAGCATGTTCTTACTCCCCTCCCAGGTTTTCAAATGTGACCCTGTTTTCTAGAGAATATCACTGACCATTTTTTTAAGTTCTGCATAACATCGGCAAAAGTTCCCACTGTTGCTGTTAAACTGCAAGAAGAAGTCTCATCTGTTTTGCCTAGTTAGCTTGGGTGAGTTTTTACAGCATTTTCTTCCTGTTGTCCTTGGAGGTCTGGTACAATGAAGGCTTTGTCTAAGCCCGGCTGTAATTATTGGTAAGAACAGAAAGAAGAGGGGAAGTGGAGGAGAGGTGAGGAGCACATCCCTCAGGGTACATTGCAAGCCACCTGTGACTTTTAGGACGCGGTGTCAAATAGCTGCCTGTTGTGGAGATCAGAAGGTCTTTTGTGCAAATATGTGTGCAATATGTGTGAACATATTTGGGTTCAGCTGTGGGCCGGGGCAGGATGGGGTTTGAATTTGCTTACTACCTCACATGAAAAGGCCTAATCTAAGAGAAGAAGGAGAGGGAGAAGTTGGTGATGTTAAAGCTGCCATGTCCTGTGTCAGAAGAAACAAGGAGAGAAGCTGTTTCTACCTGGCCAAGCAGAGAGCTGAAGCAGCAGTCGGAGCAAAGAGCTGCTGGGTGCCCAGCAGGTGTTGGGCCAGGAGCACGAAATGGGCTGGGACATGGTGAGGAGCAAATGAAGGAAATGGCACGGCTGTGGAAGACGTACCCATAAAAAAGTCCAAGAAACCCATGACCTCATAGGGCTGTAAGTCCCAAAAGAGCCTGGAGGTGGGCCAGGGAGAGCAGGTGAGTGTCCCATGAGTGAGTATTGTGGGAGGGGAGGTAACAACTGGAAGGAAGAAAGGAAGACGTGGATTTTGGAGATGTTTCTGGGACTTCAGTTGCGGTGAGGGTCTCCTGAAGAGAAGCCAGCAAGCTTCTCCTGCAGCTGAAAGGGGAAGGGTGGGGATGCAGAAACCAGGACAGCACAGCACAGAAAATGCAGCCCATGGGAAACAGAAGAACAAAAGGCAAAGGGGACAAGGAAAAATGTTGAGTTTTTGAGCCACTCCATCTTTCACTTTATTAGGCCCATGTGCAAAGGCAGCCCACGGGCAGAGCACCTTTGTGGGTCTGTGCACTACAGTTAAGTGTAGTGGTAATCTCAAAATGACCCTCTGCAAGACACATGAGCTCATCCGTGTCCCCTCTGCACAGGATGAAACCTTTTTCTTTAAAAAAAAAAAAAAAAACCAAAACAAAAAAATAAAGCAT
>VYXH01010319.1:266471-296556 GCA_013397275.1 Burhinus bistriatus
CTACCTGTCTTTTAAATACCTCCAGGGATGGTGACTCAACCACTTCCCTGGGCAGCCTGTTCCAATGCTTGATAACCTTTTCAGTGAAGAAATGTTTCCTAATATCCAACCTAAACCTCCCCTGGCACAACTTGAGGCCATTTCCTCTTGTCCTATCACTTGTTACTTGGGAGAAGAGACCGACCCCCACCTCTCTACAGCCTCCTTCCGGGTAGTTGTAGAGAGCGATAAGGTCTCCCCTGAGACTCCTCCAGGCTAAACAACCCCAGTTCCCTCAGCTGCTCCTCATAAGACTTGTTTGCTAGATCCTTCACCAGCTTTGTTGCCCTTCTCTGGACACGCTCCAGCACTTCAATGTTCCTCCTCTAGTGAGGGGCCCAAAACTGAACACAGTACTTGAGGTGCCGCTGGGCATCCTGCGGACACTCTGGCCTTGTGTACACCTACTCATTAAATAGCTGTTAAATAGTTGTTGTGTACACCTACTTGTTAAATTGTTCTTAAGCTGAGCTGGGTAAGTAATTTTGCAGTAATTTCCTTTAAAAAAAAAAAAAAGAAAGAAAAAAGAAAGCTAACCAAGATACTTCACAAGTTCGCACCAGTTACACTGAACTGTTTCAGTGATGCAAAACCTCACCTGGGCTGAAATGGTTAATGTTACAATTTTGAAATGCTGTTTTTACATAGACTTTTAGAAGATAATTTAAAGTTATTAAAATTGTTTCTCTCATTCACTGAAAAAAATGTAAGAAACTATTTCAGGTTAACAGGAAATTATTTCTTCTCTAATTTTTTTCGAAGCTGCAGTGGAAGAACATGTTTACACAGCTCACTTTCACCAGGGTAGTGGGAAGTGTGGCGGGGTGACCTTGAAGAGTTAAAAGTCATCGAAGATGCTTTACAGTGAGCAAGTCCTAAAAGAATATAAAGGCTTCAGATTAAGAGATTTTAAATACATTCAGGAAATAAAGATGGTGTCCATCAGAGAGCCCAGCTGCCTGCAGAAGGAATGAGACTATTTTGCAGCGTATGTCAGGTCTCAGCTAAGGCAAATACATGGCTCAGTGTTTACGGCTTTCGGGAGCTACGTTACCTTTCAGTTAATCCTATGTGGACCTGAACAGATATGTCAGTCTTTTTCATACAGCAATGTAAAACCAACTGAATTTCAACGTAAAAGTAATGAAAGGGCCATATTCAAAGTCATCTATCAGGATGTGTAGCGCTGAGAAGCAGCTGCCTCTAATCACAACTGCCCCCCACACTGCAGCTGATCCAGGTACCCATCACTTGCAAGGAGTGGAGCTCATGGAAATAGTGAGCTTTCCTCTAAAACTCATCCTCCACCGCTCTCTTTCCTGCTGGCACTACACTATACCTTCAGCTTCCCCATCTCTAACCAGCCTGTGCAGGGATGGGTGTTCACCCAGCAGGTCTCGCCCACCCATGACTATGCACCCTCCCCTCCAGCCTGGGTGAGAGCTACCTGCGCCATACGAGGTGACCCTGCCACCTCTTCCAGTCTTCCACCAAAGAGCGCATCTCCTCCAGCAAGGCACCAAGCATTTTTGGGTGGGAAGCCACAGATACAGCAGGCAGAGCAGCTCAATTGAGGGGAAAACAGGGAACCCAGCCAGAGAACAGGGCTACCCTGTCACTCACAGCCAAGGGATGTTGTCACAGGAGTGGCTCTTGAGGGCTTTCCCATGCTGAAGCAGTGACTTCTCCCTCTCCGCCTCATCAGCCTGTGCCTTTGAGGGAGAGTGGCAACAAAACTCCTTGATGATCTGGACTCCCATCAGCTCCAAAGCCCCCAGGACTGGTAGAAATTCCCCCCTCAGGAGCAGGCCCATCACTTCCTCAGCCAAGTCAGGCCAGCAAAGTCACTCAACGCCTCCTCTGCGGCCGACACCAGCTTCCAGGCGCACACAGGGACAGACGGCAGCACTGCTGGCGGGGAGCCAGGGGGCAAACCACTGACACATTTTGTGCAAGAATATAGACATTTCATCCTTAGTCTTTAAGGGTCCTGAAACATCAGGAAAACTTCAGAGGGGTCAGTTTCCAAACCCTAAGGAGGGCACGAGAGAGGTGGAAAGCACTTCCCCATGCGGAGACACAAACCAGCGGCACCCGGCTGCAGCCGTGACTCAGGCTGAGAGAGCACAATTACCTCAACTGACATTTCTCCAGGACCCTGGGATTAATGATCAGGTTCTCATAAGAAGTGTCAGGAAACCTATTACCTCCCCATAAATACTCAACAACATTTTAGAGAGTTAATTTATTTTCCTCTCCTCCTCTCTTCTTCTGCAATTTGCATTATCAGTTGCTAAATATATTATAGCACGCTTTACCCCGACTCACTGCTTCAAAGACTTCCCTGTAGCAATTTCATAAGTAATTCGCTACTTGATCTTATAACTCCAGCATATATTGTGAACCACAGGAATTTTATTTCAGCCCAAATCACCATCCTTTTGGAAGTTAAGATTCATTATTTTCTTCTAGTAGGGTTTCATCTGCTCTACAGCAGTAGAAAGAAAATATTTTGATCTAGCTGGAACCATTAGGTGGATATCTGTGTAATGGAGACATCCCAATGATGCTTGTTAATCTCTCCGCTGGAGCTGAGGTCATTTGGAAAATATGAGTTTTTACTTTGCTCATCTCTGATCTCTAATCTGAGGCATAATTTCTTTTTCCGCATGGACCCTAAAGTATACAGTCGACCATCGTTTAAGCCCATCTTACCTCCAGGAACTTTTGGTTTATGATATGAATTTATCATGCAAGGGTCCTCAAATCCTCGGTGGCCCATGGGCAAGCAATGCAGTGGCATGCATCATAGCACTAGCGACCACCTTCTGTCACAAGCAAATCCATAGGATGTATGCACAACAGCCAGTGCCGGGAAATCCCTGTTGTTCTGTCTACGGAAGATAGTCATGAAGCTCCCTTCCTATATTTTGACCTGTTTGCAATACCCGTTGGATATATGTGAACCAAATGTGCTAGCCCTCGGCAGGATTCTTGGAAAAAATAGCTTTCAAGGTGGTCTGATTTTCTGACTAACACACATATATATATGTATTCTTGTCTTTGCCCCTCCACATAGGAGAGTGAGCTTTTGTTTGTGCCATGGTGATATCTTCTGGTATTGGCAGACTCTTGTCCTTCCGCCGGCCAGAGGATAAGGAAAATGGCTTGTCTGGCCTTTGCTCCTGGACTGTGCATCTGGCAAAACCACAGCTAGCTCACCAGTGGCCAAACCCTGACACGCCATGGCAAGGGGAGACACTGCTTCTCACCAGTCACCACCTTGAAGGGTGCTCAGCCATTTGACAAAGAAATTAACGTGACAACCGAATAAATATGAATCAAAACCCAGCATGAATTAAATCTGAGCTAGGAGGAGAGGAATTCCTCTTGGGCTGGCACAGGGCTCATAAGCCCCATGTGCTACAGTGCAGGGAAGTCAGCAAGAGATGGACATCGTGATATTAGTGTCCTACATGGGGCTGTCACAATTATTACAAATAAAAATGCTTTCCGAGAAAACACTTAGTTCTTGAAGAAAAATATTTTTCTTTTGAATTATGATGCCTCTGGGTAGCTCTTAATTTCTAGGCTGCCCAGAGAACTCCGAGAGGGGCCTCATTTACTTCCTTTACAAATATTTTCAGAATTTTTTCTTCAATGAGAGGCAGGAGGATCTTTCCTCCTGGGTCATCAGGATTTGCAACCAAGAGGGGCAGCATTAAGAGCATGAACCGCTACCTCTACGCTGCAAGGTGGCCAGCCCGAAGTGTCCCTTCGGGGCCTGTGCCAGGCTGGACATCTCCCTTTCCAGCATCAGGTTCTTCCAGGGGCTGGGAAGCTCCTGGTAGGTTCCCAGCAGACTGGACCGCTACGTTTGGTGCTAAAATCAAACTGCCCTTTTGTGAATTGTATCATTTTGCTGTCCATCAGTCCACCCACATGTTGGTCAGGCATTTCTCCTCTTATCTCTCGTTGGTGTGACGCCTGCCTCACGGCTGAGTGCTTAAGAAAATAAAGAACAACAATGATGTGTTTTAACATTTGCCATTAACCTTGAATGACCCCTTCCCTCTCATACTGGGCTTATTATTGCAATATACTTCAATACACTAAATACTTGTGTTACATCCTCTCTAACAGTTCCCTTGTTAGGCTAAATAAAAGTCAGCTTTCTTCCGTATTTCCCCCTAAGATCCCTAATCATCTCCATTGTTTTGCTCTTGGCTTCCTTAATACTATCAGTAAGCAGCTTAAATAGAAATTGCCAGCTTCATCATCTGCTTTAATAACAAGTGTTTAATAATTGCAGGTATAATTATTCATAACACTGACAAAATTTGCTATTCACCACTAATTTCTTCAAAGTGCTCAGGGCATAAAGCAAAAATAAACTAGTTAGAAAGACATTCATTTCTAATCAAGTTTTGCTACTGTTGTTTAATGAACAAAATCTTCAACCCAGTGTTCCAACAATATTTCATTACAATATAAGAAAAATAAAACCAATGGTGGCTTACATGCACATACACTTTGGATTTTGGTTAGAAACACCAATCCCAGACCTTTGTCAGGGTGTGCCTCCCCACCAAAATTGTGCAGCAGCAGCCAACAGCATATTTCCCCACCTTGTTTTTATCCTATTTATATGTTTTGATTATTCCCACAACTAGAAAATAGGGAGACACAGCACAAAACCCCAGACAAGGGAGTGGCACGAAACCAAGTCCCCCCGTCATGCCGTCACCTCCTCCTGTTGATGAGGACAGTGCATCCAAGGGGACGTTTCCCAGGTGTTCCCACCTGGGACAAGACCCTTTTCCAGAAGAAATCCAGTGGCAGGGCGCAGCTGCCCAAGCCACAGGGGCAGGTCGGCGCTGGACGGTCTCTTCTGCAAGGTCCAGCGTGATGTGGCTGCAGCGCATGAGGTAGGAGCAACGTAACTTGGTTTGGGGAGGTGAGCTCCAGCCCTGGGAACGCTGTCTGTCCAGGAACACGCCAAAGCTGCACTGTCAAACACCTGGCTCACCCCAAACTCTCCCAAAGTGTTGGATCTGAGCTAAAACAGACACACAAGAGTTTTCTGTCCTAGTAAACTGCACTGTGTCCAGGTCTGGCTACCCATGGCTCTGGGCATCAGTACGGCGGGGAATGGGGGATGTGGGACACGAGCCCAGGACCACAGGCATTTCCCAGCCTATAAACACAGCACGTTACCCCAGCCATCTCTCAGATATGAAGGATGCAGGCTTGTGGATATTTGCTAATTCAGATTTGGAAGTCCAGAGGCATGACTTTCTGTCCACAATATCTAAGCACTGCAAGTTCGGCTGGAAAATCAGTGTATAGGATACTATAGACATATTGAATGCATAAAGGTTTGTTTTCAAAACCACGTCAAAATAAGTTTTTTCTAGGCATCCTAACAGATATGAAACAATAATATCTTACACGATATCTGGGTAGCAATGCTGAGGTATAACAGAAGTAAACGCAGCTTTGTTTTCCATTTCTTTCATATCAAACTCATCCTACTTCTCTTTCATTTCCAAAGAGCTGCTGCACACCCGATACAACTATTCCATTCATCTCTTCAGATGAATAGGTGTTGCCCTGCTCCGGCCCTGTGAAGCCCCATTGCTGCCAGAGGGAGCGGTGGGTTTGCAGCAGATCCAGCAAACAGGGCACCGGCCTTTTCCCTTGGTGTCCCCAAACACACGGCAAACCACAGCCCAGTGCTTTCGCAGGGGAGGAGGATCCAAAATGAAGGCTCTGCCTGGCTTCATGGAATCGCTGTTGGGAAACAGGTGGGATTTCTGGAGTCACCAGCCTGCAGCATCACTCGAATCGCTCCCTGCTGCTCCCCTTGGGCAACGGCTCTGGGGGACAATATGCAGCTCCTGCAGATGGTTGTAGAAGTTTATGGAACTGGCTGATTTTTGCTGGTCAAATAAAAAATAATAATAAAAATTGGTTTTAGGGTCCAAGCACCTCCAGCTGGAAGTCCCCTTTCTTTCTCAGTGATGGTGAAGGTCACAGGGCTGAGCAGTGCTGCTTTCCGTGCAACGCTCTCTGCCTCCAAATACAAGAGGTAGGAGAAGGCAAAAATAAAAGGGACCCTGGACGGCAAACATAATAAACTATCTCTACTGACAGAGAGCCCTCGGTATGACAAAAGCCCTTCAAAGATGTTTTAGCCAGAAGTGCAGGAAAATCAGTCTTTTGCAAGCATTTCTTCTAATTAGCTCTTTGCAATTCATGAGGCCTCGGGTTGAGCAGGCAGCTCGCTTCCCCAGCGGAGCCCTGCCTGCTCCCGCAGCCCCACGCTCAATTTGCTCAGCTAAGGGGTGCTAATGCTTCAATATGCAGCAGGCATTTCCTTAAACGTTGAAAGACTTAAACAAATTATAACCATCCTATAATTTGGCAGGTTAGAAGAGAAGGTTTTAAAGAGCCTTGTTAAATGAACGACTTTTAAACTTTCACCCCAGGCTATTTTTAAAATTCATTTGTCTGCACTCCAGTGAGGAGGAAGGCACAAATATATGCATGATCCACGTCTAAAAATTTTGATTGCTGAATTAGTTAGAAATAAGCTACGATCTTTGTGGCTATTAATAAATGATTTGGGGAAATGGTGTTGGAACATTGGTCACTGAAATAGCCACAGCTTCATACCCTTCCTCCACAGAGCAAGAACTGGAATGAGATTTATGGAGGAATTTATGGCAAGGGAAAGAAGCTGTAGCGCACCACGTCCTTGCAGCAGAATTTTAACGCCTAATTTACACGGTCCCTTCCACTGCAATGTGTGCTCTTCTAATCATGCTAATTATAAAGTGCCCACTTGTCATGATGCTGCAAATCAAGACATACAAAGAGAGCTACACAGGAGTTTGCATTAAAAAATAACGCTGCTCCATCTACCACATCCCACAGAGCCACGAGGTGGCTATGCTCTATGTCTCTGCTATCAGGAGTAGTGTGAACTCACGGAGCACAGCAAGGACCTTGCCTCAGCTGAGATCTCTGCAGCAGGGAGAATATTTAACCTGGTACCTTCAGATGCTCTGCCGCAGCAGAGGGTGCTGAGCCAGGAGCTGCTTCCACTCTCCCGCCGCGTGTGCCCCCAGGGATTGCAAAGTGCAGAGGGTATTGGAGCAGCGATCGAAGGGATGAACACTTGCTAAAGGAAATGAGGGATAAACTACTGCTGGAGGAATCAGAGGTCCTTCACCTTCCCCAGGAAGCAAGGAGAATCCCTCACTAGATGTGAATGCATTTTGCGCACTCCCTGGGAAACAAGTTTCCATATAAATAATTGAAATATGTTTAAAATGGACATCTATGACTGCTTGCATAGACAGACCTCTGAGACCATTAATTCCCTGACCTCTGTTACCTCTATATTAAATCAATATCATAACCTGTGATTTTTCTGTGCAACGATTTTAATGCTAATGTCTTGTTCATGCAATTTGGGAAATGAAACAGGTTTAGAAATAACCAGTTCCCCACTCACATTTTCATTCATAATGTGTCTACTTTTAACTGCCTTGCCTACAACCTTAAGGTAACATCTAATATGGAAAATAAAAATACACCAAGTCTGAATCTACAATATGTGGGTGGTAGAGTTACTAGTGGGAAGTAAGGCTTTCAGGTTTACGTTGCTGCTGTAATCAAGGGCTTTACTGAATGAAAGATGTTGCAACTATTCAATATCTTTTTGAAGTGGTGTTAGGGATGTCCATCTCATTCCTAACAAAACCAGAAGAATACATCAGATCGCATCTGTATTCATCCTCCACCACCGGCATGGATGGGGCCCTTCTCTGAAGGGATATACCAGGGGACAGAACCCTTGAACTGCATCTGGACACAGCACTGGAAACTCTCCTTGGTACGGATGGCAATTGTCTCCTCTGGGAAGCCCCAGACCAGATCTTCCTGTTCCTCTTACCTTTCCAGAAGCCTCAAAGAGAAATTGTAGGAGGACTTGGGATGTCAGAAAGAATACGAAGCAGCCCCACAGTATGTCACTGTTACCAGGTCTTAAGTCAGCCGTAGAAACTATTATGAATTTGGTCTTCAGAAGAAACAGAGCACCACACAAACAACCAAGCTTGGTTTTACATCATCAGGCAAAAGAGAGATAAAAATGTCCTTACGAGCCCAAAGGCTCAATCGCATGCTCTTGACCTAGAGAATAAACCAGATTTAAAAAGAACATATGAAATTCGTACTCGCTGCCACCAAGTGTATATCAGACATGATGCAAGGACTTATGTTTCTACAGTTAACAAAAGCTTCATAGGTAGCATTGCATCACCTATAAACATCAGCCCAGAGCTGTGTCACCACCCTTTGAGACCTAACCCAGGCACATCAAGGTTTAAGCTCTGTAAACTAGAGTGCAAGGGTTCCTTGCAGCAGCTATGGTCCTGCTAAGCTAAGCCATCTGACGAGCACCAGCGCTTACACGTACCAATTGCCCTTGGCGATTCCCCTTTGCTCCCTGGCTGCTCATGCACAACTCGGCTGCAGCCACACCTCAGCATTTTACTCTGCAGTTCCAGTTTCTGCCTTGTGTTGCTCCAGCGCTGGTCGCCACTCCATAGCATTGGTCTTCATTCAGTTCCCAGGCCTATCCTCCCCACTCCTCTCACCCTGCACTCCAGACACTGCAGCACAGGGAGCATCCCCCAGATTATATGTTCCACCTAATCCCTGGACCGTGCTTCTTACCTGGCTTCCTAGCCCAGGACTGGCCTTCCCTGGTCCTGGACATCAGCTTCACAAGCTTTGATATGTGGCTCCTATTTCATATTTACCCCTTCTCCAAAAATGTGGTCTAGAATCAGACCCCCAAGTGAGAACAGCTTTGTACGATTGCTGCACGCTTCATCCTGCAGAAGTGTCAATTCTGACTGCAGATCAGAGGGTAGTTCTGACGGAGCTGGTATTTCAGGCCAAGGGCCAAAGACACTCCTTGAGCTGTGACAAAGCAAACCTCAGTGAACAAGTGGGATGAAATGTATGCACGGGATAGTCCACTGGTTTTCCGACAAAGCAGCTTGACTACGCAAGTCCTACGTGGTCCTAAACAATCTAGACGGTTTAGCTCACTGTTCTCGTCACGGTTCTGGATTATTACACCACCTTAAAGGGAGCAAATTTCTGCAAATGGTATAGGCCCTTGTCTACTCTATGTAGACCATGAAGAGTGTTGTCCCAGAAAAAGAATGGTAGGGCACCACTGTCAAGGTGTAGACATAGTGTTATGGCGTCAAAGACAAAATTAAATAATGCCTAATGCCAGATTTCCGGAGTTGGTAGTTTCCGGGTAATTAGTCTTCTCTAAACAAGAGTTGCAGGGACTTCGGGCAAGACATGGCAAGAGCACCAATGGACACACAAAGACATCATCTGAAAAGTGTAAAATAAATCCATAACTAGTCTATGGTCCTCCTAAAGACATAGATCAGTATGTATCTGAGGACTGCTGAGTTTCCTCTGGCTCCCACAGACTTCACCATCTGTACTGAAGTCAGAAATTAAGGACAGAAGAGGTCGAGAAGACTTGCACTAACGTTAAGTTTGAGCTAGGTACATATCCCCGTGAGTTAAAAAGTCATCTTACCAAAGCTTGGATGACCTTTGAAATCTCCTCATCACACAATCTCATTATGGAATTTGGGATCTCCCTCAGTCCTCTTTGGTTTTTATTTTTTATTTTCTCTGTCAGTAGAAGGCTATTAACCTATTCTCAGATTAAGAAACACTGAGACCACGTGCTAGGATGGAATGGCACTGGCAGTCAATCATAACCTTGAGCTAAAGGAAGCCTGATGGATGTTTTTCCTCTTAAACTTTCTCTCTGTATTTCTTAAATCACAAATCTTCAAGCCCAAAGATATATCTATGCACAGTTTTAAGCAACACAATATGTTGCTCATCAATTTCCTCCCATTTTTTCATTTTAAAACTGCAAAACCTGAGAAGGTCTAAAGAAAACATCGGGCTGATGCTTGTTGAAGATGGTCACCTGACTAACAGGGATGAAGAAAAAGCAGAGGCATTGGATGTTTTCTTTTTTGCCTCAATCTTTAATAATACTGATAGATCTTGGGCTGCTGAGACCCCTGAGTTGGAGGACCATGAGTGTGGGAACAGTGACTTTCCATTTGGGACACTGAAACTGTAAGGGACCAGCTGTATCAGCTGAATGTTCACAAGTCCCTGGGACCTGATGGGATTCACCCCAGAGTACTGAAGGAGCTAGCAGATGTTATGGCAGGACCATTCTCGATCATCTACCAAAGGCCTTGGGAGTCTGGGGAGGTCCCTGCTAACTGGAAGCTGGCCAGTGTTACTCCAGTTTACAAGAAGGGCGTGAGGGAAGACCCAGAAAACTACAGACCCGTTAATCTGACCTCAGTTCCTGGAAAAATTATAGAGAAGATCACACTGGGTGCTATTGAAAGGCATTTAAAGAATAATGCAATCATCACCATCAGACACTGTCAACACGAGTNCACAAGCTTTGATATGTGGCTCCTATTTCATATTTACCCCTTCTCCAAAAATGTGGTCTAGAATCAGACCCCCAAGTGAGAACAGCTTTGTACGATTGCTGCACGCTTCATCCTGCAGAAGTGTCAATTCTGACTGCAGATCAGAGGGTAGTTCTGACGGAGCTGGTATTTCAGGCCAAGGGCCAAAGACACTCCTTGAGCTGTGACAAAGCAAACCTCAGTGAACAAGTGGGATGAAATGTATGCACGGGATAGTCCACTGGTTTTCCGACAAAGCAGCTTGACTACGCAAGTCCTACGTGGTCCTAAACAATCTAGACGGTTTAGCTCACTGTTCTCGTCACGGTTCTGGATTATTACACCACCTTAAAGGGAGCAAATTTCTGCAAATGGTATAGGCCCTTGTCTACTCTATGTAGACCATGAAGAGTGTTGTCCCAGAAAAAGAATGGTAGGGCACCACTGTCAAGGTGTAGACATAGTGTTATGGCGTCAAAGACAAAATTAAATAATGCCTAATGCCAGATTTCCGGAGTTGGTAGTTTCCGGGTAATTAGTCTTCTCTAAACAAGAGTTGCAGGGACTTCGGGCAAGACATGGCAAGAGCACCAATGGACACACAAAGACATCATCTGAAAAGTGTAAAATAAATCCATAACTAGTCTATGGTCCTCCTAAAGACATAGATCAGTATGTATCTGAGGACTGCTGAGTTTCCTCTGGCTCCCACAGACTTCACCATCTGTACTGAAGTCAGAAATTAAGGACAGAAGAGGTCGAGAAGACTTGCACTAACGTTAAGTTTGAGCTAGGTACATATCCCCGTGAGTTAAAAAGTCATCTTACCAAAGCTTGGATGACCTTTGAAATCTCCTCATCACACAATCTCATTATGGAATTTGGGATCTCCCTCAGTCCTCTTTGGTTTTTATTTTTTATTTTCTCTGTCAGTAGAAGGCTATTAACCTATTCTCAGATTAAGAAACACTGAGACCACGTGCTAGGATGGAATGGCACTGGCAGTCAATCATAACCTTGAGCTAAAGGAAGCCTGATGGATGTTTTTCCTCTTAAACTTTCTCTCTGTATTTCTTAAATCACAAATCTTCAAGCCCAAAGATATATCTATGCACAGTTTTAAGCAACACAATATGTTGCTCATCAATTTCCTCCCATTTTTTCATTTTAAAACTGCAAAACCTGAGAAGGTCTAAAGAAAACATCGGGCTGATGCTTGTTGAAGATGGTCACCTGACTAACAGGGATGAAGAAAAAGCAGAGGCATTGGATGTTTTCTTTTTTGCCTCAATCTTTAATAATACTGATAGATCTTGGGCTGCTGAGACCCCTGAGTTGGAGGACCATGAGTGTGGGAACAGTGACTTTCCATTTGGGACACTGAAACTGTAAGGGACCAGCTGTATCAGCTGAATGTTCACAAGTCCCTGGGACCTGATGGGATTCACCCCAGAGTACTGAAGGAGCTAGCAGATGTTATGGCAGGACCATTCTCGATCATCTACCAAAGGCCTTGGGAGTCTGGGGAGGTCCCTGCTAACTGGAAGCTGGCCAGTGTTACTCCAGTTTACAAGAAGGGCGTGAGGGAAGACCCAGAAAACTACAGACCCGTTAATCTGACCTCAGTTCCTGGAAAAATTATAGAGAAGATCACACTGGGTGCTATTGAAAGGCATTTAAAGAATAATGCAATCATCACCATCAGACACTGTCAACACGAGTTCAGAAAGGAAAAGTCCTGTTTAACTAATTTGATATCCTCCTACAGTAAGGTCACTCGCCTAGTGGATGAAGTGAAGGCAGTGGATGTTGTTTTTTCTGGATTTTAGTAAGGCTTTTGGTACTGTCCCTCACAGCATCCTTCTGGACAAGCTGACCAACTGTGGGATGAGTGGGTTCATGGTGCGCTGGGTGAAGAACTGGCTGAAGGGCAGAGCTCAAAAGTGTTGTAGTGAATGGGGCTACATCTGGCTGGTGACCGGTCACCAGCAGTGTTCCTCAGGGCTCAATCCTAGGGCCAGTTCTGGTCAATATTTTTATCGGTGACCTGGATGCAGGAGTTGAATGCACCATCAGCAAGTTCGCTGATGATACCAAACTAGGAGGTGCTGTTGGCTCTCTTGAAGGACCAGAGGCCTTGCAAAGGGAACTAGATTGGAGCATTTGGGCTATGATTAACAAGCCCAAATGCCGTATTGTGCACCTAGGACAGAGTAATGCCAGGCACAAGAGGAATGGCTGGAGAGCAGCCCTGTGGAAAGGGATCCGGGGGTGCTGGTCAACAGCAGGCTCAATAGGAGCCAGCAGCATGCCCCGGCAGCCGAGGGCAAACTGCATCCTGGGGTGCATCAAACACAGCATGACCAGCTGATCAAAAGAGGTGATTACCCCACCGTATTCAGCATTGGTGTAGCCTCACCTTGAATACTGCGTGCAGTTCTGGGCCCTGCATTTTAAGAAGGATGTGAAGGTCCTTGAATGCATCCAGAGGAGGGCAACAAAGCTGGTGACAGGGCTGGAAGGAATGTCCTATGAGGAGCAGCTGAGGACTTTGGGCTTGTCTGCTCTGGAGAAAAGGAGGCTTAGGGGCAACCTCATTGCTCTCTACAGTTTGTTTGTTTGAAGAAGAAATAGAATAAGCTTTATAGTGACTTTCAAACCGCTACATGCCTGGTCCTCTCCTCAGCATTCCTCCTCACCTTCTCTCCAGCATAGCATTTCATACATGACATCTGCACGCAACAGGCAACATCAGCTTTGTCAGCAGCTTACAGCAGGGAGATACCCCAACACCCTGTTGTCATTTAAAGTGAGCCCCCTCTGTCACCAGCTCCCCAGCTCCCCCCACTCATCAGCCCACCTCTGCGTCCCCCCACTCCAGAGCAGGACTGTGCCCCATCATCGTCCGCTCCTCCCTCCCGGCCCAGTCAGCACCTTTCTCCTTTTCTCCACACAACACACACTGGCTAAAAGAACTAAAAAGTTTGGGGATTTCAGGTTTTTTTCCCCTCCAAGATCAATTAATGCAGTCTAATTGAAAGAATGAGCCCTTCTGATTCATCAAATGGATAGTTTTATTTCCACCTGTTAAAAGAACTGTTTGCCTACCAGCAGAGTCCAACATAGACGGGACAGACAGACATGAATACAATTAAATACAGGGAAAAATTGAACTATATACAACACGACATACATTTACATAATGAAAAAAATCTTTATATTATCTATCACTTCTTGCCAATGTGAAACATCACTGGAACTCAAATATTTTTGGGGTTTTTTGTTTGGTTTTTTTTTTTTCCCCCTAAAAAAGGCATGTAACACAATTGAGTATTTTCCTTGTACTGAGAGCTTAAAATTCATGTTGAGATGCACAGTTTGTGGCACTTCACAGGGTACACAAAAGCTAAAAACTTCTTTGTTAAATATTTTATAGTTTGTGGTACCTAAATTTCAATTAGATCTATTTATTGAGACGCAAACTATAAAGTGATATTTACATGGAGAGAGTTGTGCAAAGTCATTTTAGGCTATGGCTAGTACACTGAAAGATGCATGGATACGCGACTCACCCTCATTCCCAGAGGTAATCCCTTAAATTGGGCTGTCTTCTTGCTGTCCCTCTCGTACAGTAGCCACCCCAGGAAAACGCCATAAATTTTTCTTATTTTTTTCTTTGTTAAGCTACTGGGAGAAAGCTGTTTCTGTGGCCCTTAAATAACTGGACAGTTTTAATGGTGGGCTGCTTCTCTTCATGCACTTAATTACTTTAGCTATGTCTAGTATTGTTTCATTGTTTCTATGGTTTTTGGGACACAAATGCCAGCTGTTGTCACCACGCTATCCTAAGACTGCTGTAGTCCTTGCTTGTACTTTATATTACCAATGGGAGCACACAGTAACTAAAGGTGTGTAACTTTATAGCAGGTACCATATTGCCACGCTGCAGAAACTGCTTGTTCCTGATAACAGGGCTGAACCAAAGCTATTTCAAACCAGGGTGGGTAAAGTATTGCATTTCTTAAGCTAGCCTTTATGGAACAAAACTCTGTCTGTATTACTACATCCAGAAACATCCCTAGACATCCTAATAAAAACAACTTCACTTTTGGGTTGCAATCTTCAATACAGAACTTGAGACAGCTAATTAGAAGAGTTGCTTTTAATAAGGCTTCTTACAGGTCCCAAGGACAGGTTATAGCAAAGACACATCACATATCAATGTTAACTAAGCGCATCCTAAAATTGTGCTGCACCAGAGCACAGAATGGTGCTCCTAACGGTTTATCATAAGCCACCAACTGCCAAAA
Source organism: Burhinus bistriatus (assembly GCA_013397275.1). NCBI lineage: Eukaryota > Metazoa > Chordata > Aves > Charadriiformes > Burhinidae > Burhinus > Burhinus bistriatus. The sequence goes on from VYXH01010319.1 coordinate 281,377, forward strand.
GGCAACTGAGTTTAATTTTGGATTATTCTTTTTTTTTTTTTTAATAGACCAAATTTCAGCTTTCATAGATGTGCCTACTGCATACATGGATCATAAAATACCGATCTTAATCATCTCATCTACATTTAATTACTATACTCCTGTTTGTATCTGCTCATCTGGGATTCCACATCAGCTTGCAGATTTTTCCTGTAACAGGTTTAAAGCAGATATTTATAGCTCAGTCTGGGAAAAAAAAAAAGTGACTGGCTAACAGCACATAAACCTGTGTATTCCTGCCTTGCTTCAATAGAGGAATTCTCTCTCCTAGGACATGTATCTGGCTTCTCTTCTTTTTTAAAAATGCACATTTAAAGAAAGCTGGACAACCCGCAGGGCAAAGGGAGATTAAACTTGTCTCTCAAAAAGCTGCCAAGTCAAGATTGCTACCAAACCTCTTTTAAAGCCTCCACTTCCCAAATCCATGGCAATACAGTTGTTTAACTTTTAATCCTATGCACCAGGCTGAAACCAGTCAGATGTCAGTACAACAGCTGAAGAGAACAGTGAAGTGAACGCACTGAACTTTAAGCATTACGCGGGGTACACTTGGTACAGTAAGAAGATTTGTAGGTAGTTTGGTATTCAGCTGACGAGGACAGCATACAATTTGCTGCTTACTCATCACTAGCAAGCCTAGAGAAGACTATATTCTTGTTAGTTATCAGGAGAGAGCGCTACAGAACAGTAGTAAACCCAAGAGACCATCACATCACGCTAGAAAATAAGGTCAGAGTTGCGATTCAAATACAGGAATTCTCGGTAGTTAAAACATTTAAAGAAGTATTTTCACATTGTACACGGTGCGATTTGTCTATGTACTTTAGATCTCATGGAGTTCATAAAAACATCTACATGTTCAAGCCTTCTGCTTAAAAAACCTGATTGCGGGTCAACAGCAGGTTATTTTATTGCATTACCCTGGTTGTCAATTTAATATTGATTTATGATGAAACGATCCATCGTTACAGAGCTTACTCTACTTGGGCAAAGATGGGATAGCAGAAAGCAATATAGTTATGAGCTTCTTATAGCATAACAACAAAAGTGTAATGAAATGGCAAATTGCTCCTCTGTATTTTGAAAGGTAACTATTCCATATCTGTATGCAATGGCAGGAATAACTTAAAGAGTGAGAAATAACAAAACTCTCAGGCCCCTCTTCTTTAAGCATTAAAAAAGTAGAAGGAAATGGATTAGCTGCTTCCTTTCTGACATAGGCTGCTGGTCTAGTTTAGAGACAGTCACAAATTTGACATTATAACCAGGGACATAACAAGAAGCAGCTTGGACCATAAAAAAGCTGTCTAGGTATGTACAAGTTATTCTCCAAAAAAAATCAGTTTTATTTGGATGTGTGCACAACCTGCTGCTCTTTAAATCTTCAGAGCACTGAAAACATGACCTTTTCCCCCAAAATCCAGTTGTGTCTGTCCTGAGAAATGGAAGTACTCATATATAAATGGGATGATATTGTCTGTGAGTGAGTTTCTTCCTACAGGTTGGGCAAGAGTTGGCATTCCTAAGGGAATCACGGAGGCACTGACTGCAGAAGACATGGCCGCATTTGGTTGACACAATCAGTCGTCCACTTTGCACAATCTGGAAGAAAAGAAACCACAACCGGCATTTGGAGTAAAGAGTTCAGTGCTGCTGGTCTACTGGCAACCCAGCAAATCGGACTTGGAGTATCTGGAATCTACATTACGACTAAATAACAAGGAACCCTAAGATGACATCTGGGGAAGTTTTTCTCCCTCTGCGCACACCACTAAGAAATGGCTTTGCGTTACAAGCTAGTTTCACCTTAAACCCAAGGTCTGTCCTTCAAGCCAGCTGTCTCTAGTGTGCCCCATAACCCAAGAGAGTTGCGCAGCTCACCCTCTGACAAAAAAGAAACGACGACAACATGCGGATCCTTACCTCTGAGTAGCCATCCATGCAAATCGGACAGCTAACGGTCCCAGATGGCCTTGTGGGAGAGAGAACAAAACCAGAAAGAACACGTAACCATTAATTTCACCATGCATTGAGGGTTACGGATATGTAAACGGTAATCATCTGACTGCATAGACTAGCCAGGATGCTTTTCATCTCAAAACCCCTGCGTACCTTGAACTCTCTCAAGTTGTTGCCTTTACTAAGTAGTTACAGTCGCCCTTATCTAAACGAAACAGCGTCTTGGTTTTCAGTAGGGGGAAGGTACAATTATCTCCCTGCTCTATTATTACAAGTACCAGCAGTCCGTAGCACTGTGCAGCGTATGTATGGCGATATTAATCTTCAGCAGGTCATAAATAAGAGTTTTGTAACAGAACCATGCAGCTGTCCTTTGCAAACCGTTCATTCCAGAAGTGAAAGTGGTTGTCAGGAGTTAAAACATTCCCTATCTAATTTAGCAACATCCCAGCCCAGTAACATTTTCATACCAAGAACTCCTTCCTTATAAAATGTAGGGCAGGAACACAGTAATGTACGGAAATATTAAAAAATAAATTTCTAGTTCAAGAATAGGAAGCACCAACTCGGTGGCTGTTACCAACCTGTGGTTACAGATGTACCTCTCCTGCCTTCAGCCTCCAGGGCAGTTGTATTGCACACACACTTACTAACAGCCATAGCTATTCTGCTTAAGGAACGTGTCATACACTAAGTGCTGAATAATTTTTTCTATCAGAAAGATAAAGAATTTCCTGCCACTTTTATTTACAGATTAATCTCTATTTTAAATGATCACAGTAAGCTGGTTTCCTAAGTCTTTACCATAAACATTTGGCTTTATTATGTCACCACCCATGCTAAGCAACAATTTGTAATTTATTAAACAGGAATAGAAAGCATGAGATATCCTTCATTGTGTAATCTTGCATACAAGCAGTGAGCCCTACTAACTTATAACCCTCATTTCATATACATAACTTAACTCCATTAATTCTCCCATTTTTACTACTCAAATTCTTTATGCAGCAGCTATAATACCAAATCAGTAATTAATTAAAATTGATGATAACCTCCATATAAGCAAGAGCAGTCTAACACTACAGAGTAACACTGTAGATGGCTCTGTGGCAATCTCCAGCATCAGTACCTTTTCATTAATGCTAAATGCTGCAGCACCAAGTTGTTTTAGCCTTACCTAAACAGAGGAGGAAGGCACATTCTTTAACAGAGAAGCTTGAGATTGAAGGAACAAAACATAAATTTCTCATATTAACTAATTAGTGGCATTTATTCACCTACATACTTAATGACCAAAATTAAAAAAAAATAAAAATCTACAAATCCATTGGCAAAACGCACTACATTTTAGAATACTATAAGCCCTTTAGGTGGCATTTTTAAGACCTGGCACCCAAAATTTCCATACTCGAGTTCTCTCCTACATTGCCTTCCAGTAATCTAAAAGGCTCAAAGCACACCGGCTTCATTAAAACCTGTATTTCCCCACCCACACTGCCCCCACCTCAAACACTTTAAAAAATGTTTATACCACAATTCTCATGTTCTTAGTCTTCCCTAGTCACATGGACACCCGATTTCATTTAATTAGTCTAAGACATTATGTCTTTCTTAACATAATGGAGTGCTTCTACACCAGGAGTTTACCATCTCTCCACAGAACGGGATCTTTACTGTGCAGGTACCTGATCTGAACACCACAGAATCGTTTAGGTTGGAAAAGACCTTTAAGATCATCCAGTCCAACCATTGACCCTACTCTACCAGGTCTGCCACTAAACCATGTCTCCAAGCACCACATCTACATGACTTTTAAACACCTCTAGGGATGGTGACTCAACCACCTCCCTGGGCAGCCTGTTCCAATGCTTGATAACTCTTTCAGTGAAAAATTTTTTCCTAATGTCCAGCCTAAACCTCCCCTGGCGCAACTTGAACCCGTTTCCTCTTGTCCTATCGCTACATGCAAAGATATCAGAGCTGCATGGCATACATGGGGCAGAACAAAAACTGGCCGTAACAGTATTACCTCCACAATCACCTTGCAAGTATACCTTGGAAGAACTGGTCTGAGAGGAAAAAGGCAATCAATTGGACAGTGTGTAAAAAAGCAGTGAATGAGTAATAGTTTTTACTGGAATTTGCCAGGCTTCTGCCTGCTGGTCTCGTGATACCAAGCCTCATCTACACCAATGAAAATATTTCCATATCTAACCTGACTGCTAGAGCTTTGCATGAAAAGTAAATGCAATACATTATGAGCTATGGCCTGTGACTAATCCTCCTTCCTTGCCACACCCCCACATTCATCTTTAAGGTTGTATGCAAAGTTGTACATCTGTCTTGGCCTGGCTTTTTATCCTACAGTGCAAACGGTATCATTTAGTCATCACATGAAATGTGATGTTGTACTCATTGAAAGTAGGAACTAACTATAGAGTAAGTTAAGACTTCAAAGAAAAGCCAGGATACAGCAATATAACTTAGTCCTGTATGTATAAGAAAAGCAAAATTCAATGTTTGGTAGGTCATAAGGCATACATACTTTGAACTTGCAGTTTCATCTTCCAGTGGTCCCAATTCTCGAGATACTTTATCTGTCACATACACATCATTATCTCTTGGTTCATCTTCATCATCGCTACTCAGTACACAGCTGTCCGACTGTCGCTGGCTTCTTAGTCTAAGATTTCTCCTTTGTCGCTGATTCTCTGTAATTTGATTTTGGTAAGTTAGATATCTCTCTCTCTCTCCCTGGAACTATCCTTGAAATAGATGATTATAAATAGTCTGTAATGGTTCATATTTTAAATGGACCATATTCAGCTGGGTTAAAACCAATCTTAAACAAATTAGTTTCCCAAATATTAAGGCTGAACATTTCCAGACATTGTGAATATTCTGCTACATATCGACACAAAACATTTGCTCTACTCACCCTACAAACAGCTAAAATATGATCTTAAAGATTCTCTGTGTCATAAGTTTCATACAGTTACACTACCTGTGAATAAATCTCCCCTATAAAGGGAAGCCATCTCCCCCTGATTCTTACTAACAGAGAGTGCTACAATACTATGTTGAGGAATTGTGACAATTGCTGTGTGATATGAGAGAGAGAGGACTGAAGTTAAAGTTTCCAAGTAGCATGGTGAGGTAGCACATACACAACAAAAAGGCCTGATAAAACACAAACTGCTTTGTTTGTAAAGTTTCAGAAGTGATGGAAGAGATGTAAATTATAGAGCTGCTGTGGGTGCTCACTGCTCTATCCAGGTATGACGCTAAACTGTTCCACTCTATTTGTGTTAAACCAAAGCAGTTTCTGTGAAGTAAGTCTTTTTAAGAATAGTACTTGGAAATTATAAAAATACTTTAAGCAGTGTCTCCTTTGAAATTTTCATCATCTTCCTCCTAAGTTAAGGTAACTTGAAAAGGAAGTTATATTGCCCAAGACAAAAGGAGATAAAACATGTTTAATTGCCCAGTCTGTAACATGCAAAGGTTAAAGAACTGCTGTTTGCTTTTTAAGAATTAGAAACCACGTGCAATAATTACCTCTGCAACTCCAATGCACATGTAACAATAATCAAGCACTGATCAATTAAAATTACATGAATAGCCACAAAATGAAAGTTCCTTCCTGAACAAGTATTTGGCTACAACCTCTATTGCAAGTATTTTTTACTTGCTTTGGCTTCATTCAGAGCACTGAATGTATCACACTCTAACTAAGCAGCTAACAACACGCTAATACATCCCAGATACTATAATCAGAACGAGGTCTGAAATGCGTAAAGGATTAACTCCTTTATAGCTGTAACTATTGTAACACCTAAAGTAGAAAAAAAAAACCCAAACATCCACGCTTGTTAGTACTTGTCAGTAGTACATTTGAGGTGTGTTAGACTAGATAATGAAAGTGAATACTATGACCACAAATAACTCTCTTCTTTAGTTCCTTCGCTGCAATACAGTCCAAAAAAACCTTTCAACATTTTCGTATTTAAAGCAGATATTCCAGTGCTAAAAGTGCTAATTAAAGTATTATCAACTCTGGGCTTACAGAACTTCTGTATTTGGAAAATAAAAAAACATATTTTGAGCAGCTTTGATGTATTTCATTTCAGACACTTTCTACAAGCTCTGATAGTGACTATCAAACGCAGGCTGGGTCCATTCTCTAAGACACTGGCCAGATACTTGAGCATTGTCCTTTGCCTTTTGGTAAATGCAGTTTCAATCCATGATGCTCAAGCTTGTTGGAAAAGAAAAGAAGAAATTAAGTTTAGGACAATTTCAATATCAACTGTAAAATGTCAACTCACCTTCAACAATCTTGCACCAATATATATGGGAAGGGAGAGAAAAGAAAATACAATTAGACTTTTGTGTGCACCCCTACTGCTACACACAAACACCAGCTAAACCAAGCAATTACAACTCATTTTGATTAAGACTGCTAAAAGCAGTAGTACATTAGCTGCTGCTCTGAAAATAAGGGCGCGGATGCTTCTGGTTCTGCTCATGCTGCTGCAAAGGGATAGAAATGGAGGCAGCTTAGGAACCATCTGAACATCTCCCCCCCCCAGTTTCAGTACCCTAATTTGATTTAGGCTGGAGAAGATTCTTTCCCTCTTTCTTCCCCAAACAGGCAAACTGAGGTGTGAGATCCATAACCACTTCATATTAGATTAACAGCTGCTGAAGGATGGGGGGGGGGGGAAAAAGTCAACCCCAAACCTGCTATTGTCTTTGGTGGAACTAGGGCTGGGGCAATGCAGATTATGTCATAAAGTTTGGGGCCTTTCCTTTGCAAAGGCTCAGGAACAATCCCAGGAGGAGATACCCCCATGCTATTCCTGCTGCTTGTTTCTGGTTCTGCATGGCAGCAGTGGGCACCCCAAAACTGAGGTTACAAACTACACTGTGAACGGGATTGAACACTATTCTAGCTTTAAAAATAGCAGTTAAAAAAAGAAATGGATTTTTTAAAGCCTTCTTGGTGTAATAAACTGAACTAGTTTGAACCATGGTCACCTACAGTTGTGCTTGGCAACCTTAAACTGACATTGCAGCTAAACACTTCATATTTGTGAAGTCAAAGACTGTTATCTCCTCCAATTTTTATTTAAATCATTGGCCTATTCCTTTGATATATCTGGAATAGCTTCAACTTTAAATTGTATCTCCTTATGTTACATTACCCATGACTGCTATATAGTCTCCTCAAGTTCCGGAGCAAAAAGCTATTTGGGACTACCCTCCAACTATCTGCAAGTGCACCTCCAGAGCAGCTTCTGTGTTGACTTGTAACACATGGCCTTCATGCACTCACAAGTCAACTTTGAACTTAAAACTTATCCTTAAAGCCAGATTCTATCAGGGAGCACAATACAAACTTAACTACAAGATTTAGAAAAGTGTGCTATTCACTACTTACCACAACAGAATCATTGTGAGTTAGATCAACAACTACAGGATCAGAAGATTCACATGTAAGATCTACGACTTCTTCACCAGCTTAAAAACACAATGTTAGAGTCAAGATCAGAGATCGCAGAGGAATAAAATTGCCTGCCACTATTTAACAGGCTTCTCTCTTCAGGAACGTATCCAACATTCCACTCAAGCTTTGCCCTCAATAGTCCATGTAGAGCATTACCACCACTGTCTTCTGCAAGTTGCAATGCAAGAGGAACAGCAGCTGAGCTCCTCATACAGTTCTTTTGTATGACAAGAGCTTATGGGAGGTACAGAGCAACAGATTATTCATCTAACATAGAGGAATGTTTATCACAGAGAATAAAATGTCAATCATATAGGATATAATAATTTTACAGTACCATGCTGTAAATGTTCCTGTCTCATGTCTCGTCCAACCTTTCATAGCCAAATGCGCAGCAAAAACTGAAAAAGCCATATACTACCTGGAGACCAACAGTTACTTTTAATCTTTCCTAGGATTTCAGAAGGCAATTTAAATATCTATTTAAAGCCTCAAGGAGGCTTTTAAAATTCTGATACTTTTTGTAAAAATGTACTTACCAAGCACTGCCTCTCCCTTGAGGGACAGGGTACAACTAGTGACAAACTTCTAATTATCTTCTTAAAACTTGGGAGTTTCCAAACTTAGTTTGCCATTATCTGTAGTGGCAGCTACAGTAACTCCCAGCCCACCAGACTAGACATTCAGATGTTTGAGCAGCACTTGAGTATCTTTCTCACACAACTCATCTATCACTAGTGGTGAATGTATCGCATCTCAGTAACAAACTAAAACAGTTACCAGTAGGCTTGTTGTTTATAGATGACATACTAGATGCTTTCTAAAATCAGAGGTTTCCCTTCCTCTCCACTAAAGGGCCTAGACACTGGCAAAAATATAGGTTGAGTGGGACCTCAACCCCCCAGAAGCAGTTTATGTTCTTACCAAGTTAAAAAGAAAGCTTACCACTTTCTTCAAGTTCTATTGGCTCTGCTTCTGAAGCCATTTCTGCAGTAGAAGCTATCAGCCTGTTTCGCTTCCGAGCTTGCCTAGAATTAACTGCACCTCCACGGCGCTTCCGCTGAGTCTAAGAGAGAACAAAGCCTTAGCATTTTCTTTAGCAGTAATATTAACGTGGCCCTCTTCTTTGCAGCATCAATGAAAGTACACAAGGATACACAAAACACTCCCCTGAAACATGCTGTAATATGCAAAGAATGGTGGCATGGGTCGTTCCTACCTGAACACGTCACACCAAGGAAAAGACATGACCCCAGATCTCTTACCAGTTGGGTCACAAAGAAAAAACATATTGCGATGGTTTGCAAATGAGAAGACTAGTTCACAATTATATATGTTCGCTTCCAGCCAACCACTGGAATTAGGCTGACCTAAGGATTTTTGCTCACATTGTAGGTATTTCTGAACTACTGCTAGCACCTAGAGAGATTAAGAATCTTAAGTATCACAGAACGTGAAGTTACATGAAGTTTTAATATGCTTATGCTCCAGTGTATTTACTACAAACTCTTAAAAACATTTATAGATGTACCATAAACACCACATTTTAAGAATCAGGTTCGCATTGAGTAGGAAAATACTTACTGTGCTCATGCTGTTTCTTGATCTACAAGTACAGAAAGAGAGGTACAAATACCAAAAAATTAATTGCAAGAAAGCTACAAATATAAATTCCTTATATTCCTTTACGTAGCACACTGTTAAAAAAATCCAGATTTCTCAGGGTCTGAGAACAATGTTCTTCCAAACCTACAAGAAAAGGAGAGAGAAGATTACCTATCTGTAATGCTTGTTCTCTTAAATACGCCCCCTCTCCAAGATTCCTATTCCTGAGTCACCAGTTTCTGTCAAAAGCTGGAGGGGAAGTCCCAGAGTTTGGTATTTGAGCCTCAGGCACCTACAACTGAGCATAAATCCTCAGTCATTCATACCCATTTCCTAAACTAAACACCAGAATAAGCCAACTAGAAAAATACTAAGGAACCCCCATTAAGTTTAATTGAAAAACAACTGATTGACTCTCGTAGCAATGTTTGTGTGTGGGCAGGAATCACTGGGAACTGCATCATTAGCAGCCATCTTCAGAGAACAAAAAAATTATATACAAGCAGTTCTCCATCCCAACTCCAGATTCCAACAGGTGGGAGCTGAACAGCTTCAGAGGAATCTAAAGCAAGAGGAGCAGAGAAATTTCAGTTTAGAAATACGCATGGATCTGCAAGAGTATGAGTTTACAGTAGCTAATCTGTGGTAACTGCGGGCGTCCATGCCCCTACCCACCAGACAGCAAACTGCTAAGTGGGAAGAGGTGAAAAGCAAGAATAATGGCAGTTATGAATAGCTGACATGGTACTGAAGTTCACATCTCAAAGCTTGCCCATGGTACAACTATGCAGTGTCCAACACAAAATGAGAAGCTGGGGGGCGGGGGGGGGGCGGGAAGGGAGGCAGTAGAGGGACCAGGCAAAAAACTAGTTATATTAAATGAGAAAAGCAAAAATGTCTTCCCAATACCGACCTTCACCTACACTGCAGAGACCAGCACCTAGGCTATTAACCTATTATTCTCAGATTAAGAAGCACTAAGACTGTGCAGTGGAATAGAACAGCACTGGTAGTCAATCATAACCTTGAGTTAAAGGAAGCTCGCCTGCCTGACTTTTTTTTCCATCTTAAGCTTTCTTAAATCACTTTCTTAAGAGACCCATTAACACTGAACTGTGACATAATTAAAACAAAACATGCTTGAGAAAAATCCTTACACTAAGTTTGGTACTTTTGTTAAGCCCAAAGATATATTTATGCACAGTTTTAAGCAACACAATAGCCAGTCATCAATTCTCTCCCATTTTTTCATTTTAAAACTGGCACTGGATTGCAAAAGCTAAAATGAAAATCAACATGCCTTTTTTTTTTTTTTTTTAAACTTGGACCACTTGCTATACTCCAGACTTAGCAATGTGAGCCCACAGGCAGATTCTCATCACAGTAGATGAAATTTTCAGAACTGTTATGGATAGCTCCCTCTCCCAATATGAACCTAATCATTTTTGATAGCTTTAAGATATTTTTTAAAAATCTAAACTGACATGAATAGTTTTCAAGAGTTTTTAATCACAAATGTGACCAATGGCCTTATGTTCTCACCTGGGATGTTGAAGACTAAGTTTTCTATCAGAGAAAGCCGGGAACTGACTTTCAGTCTCCCACTTCCTCAATACAGGACTCACCTACGCAACCGTTTTCATAACATTCTGTGTCCAGGTAATGCGAGTTCTCTTTGCACACGTCACCCCACTGTTCTTAAGGTCTACATTTCATTTCACCTGTTAAGGAAGAAAGCTTTTCTGCCAGCTTTATCAAGATTCTTGGGAATACACTGTTTTACTCCACTGAATTTTTAGAATAGCGAACAAGAACTTTTAAAACAAGACCATACCTAATTCTGCACTCATACAAAACAAATGAGAAAGACTGTTCTGTAAGGACATTTTCTAAGTGCTATAAGATTTCCTTGCTCAATATGATTATTATTCATAGGTTTGGAACTTTTTGGAGACAAGGGGAAGAAAGAGGTGAAGCAAGAAGGAGGACACACAACACAAGGGATGGGGGAAAGGGAGAAAATCCTCCCTAAACATAGCACATCTGCTCTTTCAAACTAGTTGCTCAAGGACAAGCTACCATCTTCATCTAACAGCTGTAACTGAAACTGAAAATAACTTAGGCAAGGCACTTTTCCACACACAGCAGGAGGAAGAACAAGACTGAGCAACATATGAGGTGTATTAAGAAGTTATGCCATTAGATCAGTTTATTTCATCAAGAAAGCCAAGAGACATTTTCTGTAGTTCTCCTCAGACATGGAATTGGAAAAAAATACCTGGACATTAAAAAGCCAGGAAATGTTAGCTGGTACACACATCTGAGGATTATAAAGACATAAACTTTATATAAGCTTACTTTAAATTACAAGTTGTTAGAATTGTTTTTAAATAAAACCTGTTAGGGCAATTTAATACAGTGACTTATCTGCACTGCTGAAAGACAGCAAAAAACAAATTTGATATATTCACTAGATGACATGGTTTTGGATGTAAAACACCCAGATGGTTTCACGAGACTCTGTGCATTTTGGATTTAACACTGAATACAACCCAGTGCAATGGTATGTTGACAAAGTATCTTTAGAAAGGGTTAAAAATATGGCAAGGAGCAAGCACCTGGGATGATTCCAAACATAAAATGTTGCATAGATTCTCTTTGGCCACAAGTGGCTTAAGTGCCAAAGAAGAGATATCACAGAAGAAAAAACCCCAACCAAATAATAATAATAAAAACACAACAACAACAAAAAAATCAAGAAAAAACCCAGAACTTAAACTTAAAAATTATGGTGAAAAGAAAATCAAATACACAATAAAAGACCGGTCACACTAAGACCACCTTACCTATGTTAAATATTCACACACTTCTTTACCAGGATACCAAGGAACAGATTATTTATAGGATTACTACAACATGTCTCAGAGGATCTAATATCAGACCTCAAAGGCAACACAGGACAGAGCCACTTCGTGAGCTAAGTAACAGTAAGCACCATCACTATTTAGATGGTTTAATTTTCAGAATCTTACAACATCGGCAGTAGGCCTTCTTTATACATAATACAGAGAGTATATGTAAGGCACAGATGTTCTAGCTGCTAGTGGCTCAAATCTTACCCTCTTCAGAAGCTTCTTCTTCTGAAGTCTTCTTTTTGGAGACAAGGGGAAGAGAGAGGTGAAGCAAGAAGGAGGACACAGCACGAGGGATGGGGGAAAGGGAGAAAATCTTCTGAAGAAGAAAGTTGAGAATGGATACCCATAAGGAAGCCCATCATTGTAAAATGACCTTAAAATAAATCATCATAGGCAGGTTCATCAGTATTAACATGACCCAGCTCAGGAGAGTTATGTTTATAAACATTCTCAGACTGCTGGAATTTATTAAGACTATGGAAGGAGTCTCATGATCCAGCAAGATTTTTTTTCTTGTAAGAACAAATCTCTTCTGTGGGACCAGAGATTTCCACACGTTACTGGCTTACTTGTGAAACTTCACTGAGTTGATTACCTGAACTATAAGAATGGGTAGCAAAAATGAGGCAAAGCTGACTGTCTTGAATACACCACAGATCAAGTTAGTGCACAAGAACAGAGGTAAACAAAACAGTTCCAAGTTTTGCACATTTGGAGACATATTCATCAATAAGAATTCCTTGAAGATTTTCAAAACCTCAGGACCACTCAATTTAATGATATGATTTGCTATACAGGACTAGATAGCCCCAAATTAAGTGATAAGGTCCGTATGCTCCTCCTCCAGCAGTCACTATGAAACCCAGCACCAATACTCCCAAAACTGGATAATACAGAGTTACTGCATCAAGCCCCTGCACTCAGATATTAATTCAAAACTCTAGAATTAAGATTTTTTTTTTAATGTAACAAAAAAGAGATTTTTTTAATGTGAAAACTTAGCAGATCAACTTAGCAAGCCAATAAATACTTTTAGACTTTTTATTGCATCACTGCAGGACGACACCGTACCAGAAGGAGCCACTCCCCCTTCCGCTCATATGCAGAGCTCTGCTCATGCAGTTTTTCTTCCTGTCATTTAGCTCTCCCAAGGGCTTAATTAGTGTTGTCCTCATAACAACAAAGTTCAAGGTTTATTCTAGCTAACTCACTAGCATTTTAAGGACTACATCCACCAACCTTTCTCTGTACAGGTAGATACTTGAGAAAAATAAAAGTAAAGTCATCTAAATTAAAAATGTTTACACTAGGAGTAAAAGAAAATTACGACTATGGAAATCAATAAAGTCTCCTGTTAATTTTTTTCCTCTATAAAAAAGTTAACATTTTCACTGAGTTCAAGTTGACCTAATTTAACATGTTTGCATTACAGTTCCAAAAACACGGATTCTCCAGAAAACATAAACTGAAAACTTCCCTTACACCATTCTGAAAACTACATTTTGGTCTCCCACATGCTTAGCATGAATTGAGGCAAATTAGCTTAAGCAAGAAGTAGACGTTTTTACCACTAACACAAACAAGACTTTACTTCATAATCATCCTAAACATTACAAATACACTAAAGTAACTACTTGAAGAAAGCAATAATGTTAGTCTAAATGTTTGGGGTGTGCAAGCCACAGGCGACAAAACCAGTATATATTGTATTTGTCAAAACATGATACGCCATGCCTTTAAGACTTTGCTTCTCATTTCCACTCTTAAGACCTCTCTTTGCACTCCTAACAACAGGAAACACAGTATCAAAGATGCAAACACGTATAAAAAAAATTTTCTGTGGTCAGAAAACACACATACCAACCACAAAGTGCCAGTCTTAATTTTTTTTTTTTTTTTTTAATCACAGGGAAGAGTAATATGCTGTTTTACTCTTTCAAAACTTTCCTATCATGTGTATTTCCAGCACCTTCAAAGACATTCTCCTTTTTTTTGGACGCACTGCAACAGCTTTAGTGAAAACAGATGCTGAGTCTATTATGTTTTATCCAAATTAGGTCAAGCAGTCCCACTCTACAAAAACTTGGTGAGAGGCGCTATAAGAAGAGTGAAGAGGAGAGACAAACAGCCTACCACGGAGATATACTAGCCTACCTACACTAAGCACTCAACTACATCCACAAACAAATAGAGCAGCCTAACAAAAAAACAAACCAAAATAAAGACTCTAAGAAAACACCTAGAGAACAAAACACAGCCAAAACTTTCAGTTGGCCAGATGTTCTATTTCAGAAATGACAAAGATGAAGACTGACCAGAAAAAAAGCTCCTTACTGCTCTTATGTGCATAAGTTTCTTTGATAGAGGCTACAGTTTACCTTCAATAGTCCCAAAATCAGATACAGAAGAAAGGAAAAAGAAATTGAGTGTTTTCACATCCTGTAATGGAGGTGTAGGGGGATGCTGAGGTCGGAGAGAAGTGTTCCCTCCGCTCCTGCTGTCACACAAAATGGGAGGACCGACTAACAACTTCACGCAGCTACATCTACTGCGTGCACCGAGCCACTCCTGTTCCTCCAGAGATGGGGAATGCCATCGTCTCTTCTCCAGCACTTGTCTCTCTCAGCTACTTCAGGGCACCCTCTGAAAGGCCCTCGCAGCAGATGCGGTTTATGACCCAGCGAGCACCACAAGAGGCTAAGCAGCCTGTCTGCAAGGACCGGCTAGTCTCGCTTTCGAGACAATACGGGGCAGCAAGCGGCCGCAGGCCTAGCTGTCCCCTGGACCCGAGCGCTGCCGGCCGCCCGGCGATGAGGGGAGCCGCCGAGCCCGGCTGGGAGGGCAGGAGCGGCCGAGGCCGGCCCTAAGGGCCGGGCAGGGCAGCTGGCAGGCCCCGGATCCCCCTAGAGCGGCGGAGATGGAAAACCAAAAATANTCCCCTCCCTCCCCTCACCCGTCGCCCGCTGCCCCGAGCGCCTCAGAAAGGTCGGGCGGGCCCGGGGGCGCCGGTGCCGCTCCCGGGCGCCGCTCCCACCCCCACAACAGAACCCCCCGGCCTGCAGCACTCACCCTCAGCGCCCGGCCCGGCAGCGGCGTAGGGCAACGCCCGCCTCTGCTCTCCCGCCATTGGGGAGACCGCGATTCTGCGGCTCC